>CAUYQG010187106.1:0-16347 GCA_963574415.1 Tarsius wallacei
CCCTCTGAAATAGGTAGGGCAGGCATTATTATTTTTCCAAGATAAGAAAACCATAATAGGCTGGGTTCAGTGGCTCAGCCTTTAATCCCAGCACTTTGGGAGGCCAAGGTGAGTGGATTGCCTGAGTCCACGGGTTCGAGATCCGCCTGGGCAACTTGGCGAGACCTCGTCTCTACAATAAATCAAAAATCAGCCGGGCGTGGTAGCACGCACCTGTAGTTCTGGCTACTTGGAAGACTGAGGCGGAAGGATCACCGGAGCCCAGCAGGTCAAGGCTGCGGTGACCATGAGCATGCCACTGTACTCCAGCCTGGGCGACAGAGTGAGGCTCCAACTCAAAAAAAAAAAAAAAAAAGAAAGAAAACCATAATAGAGAAATGAAAACAGGTGTTCAAGGTAATGTCTCGGGGAGGAGCAAAGTGGAGAGGTGACCCCCCCAATCCTCCTCATACACAAAGTTCTTTCCATAACATCACATGGCCTGCAATGTATGCTCTTTGCTGCTCATCAGAGGAAAGCATGATTTACCCTGGACAAGAGAAAAGAAGGAGAAAGCAATGCCAAAGCTTCTTGGGATGGGCAGAAGTTCCTCTGGTTGGGAGACACTGTCTGATCCATCCATCCTGAAACCAGGCATGGGGCTTAGACATGTGGCTGCCTCTCCTCCTTTATTGTGTAGCACTGTAGACTGGGTGAAATGTGACTCTCTCCCTGATCCAAACACAGACCCTGATTGGTCTAAGCCAGTCAGATAATCCCATCCATTCTATCCTAAGAATTGGTCCAAGGATGAACGAACACCCAAATTGAAGTCTTTCTGCCCATAGCATTCCTCTGGGAGTCACAGTGATTGGTTCAAGCTGGGCCAAGGACCAGGGCTAATCTCATGAGCATGTGACTCTTACAGTCACGGGCTCCACATTTCCTGGGATCCCACAGTTGGTTTAACACTCCGGTTTTGCTTCTTGAAACTCTTAATAATTGTTGAACAGCAGGCCCCACATTCTCCTTTCATACTAGGCCCCACGAATTACACAGGTTGTCC
Source organism: Tarsius wallacei (assembly GCA_963574415.1). NCBI lineage: Eukaryota > Metazoa > Chordata > Mammalia > Primates > Tarsiidae > Tarsius > Tarsius wallacei. Next base: position 1,046 of record CAUYQG010187106.1, read on the forward strand.
TGCACAGGACTTTGGTTTGTTGGTAAAGGGTGGATAAGAACAGGAAGTGTGCACCGTGGTTGCAGCAGGCTGCCATCTTGAAACCATGGCAAGAGCCAAGATGAGCAAGAAAGCCAACGTTTAGAGGAGGGCAGAACTCAGATACCCATAGTGAGCTGCAGTCCCCATTGAACTGTGCTTGAAGCAGCCCGCTATGCAGTTCAACTTCTTGATGTTATCAGCTAAAACAACCCCTTCTGGGTTTAAGCAAATTTCAGGGAAATTTTCTATTACTTGCAACTGACCGCATCCTAACTGTTACCATGACCAAGGATGGCCGTCAGCACTAAGAACCACACCTACAGTTAGGAAGCAGCGACATCAGATACCTCCTCCACATATCTGTGCTCTGGTCCCATCTTCTCCATGAAATCTGTCCTGCCCACTCACTCCAGCCCACAGGGGTACCCTCTCCTCTGTACTCCCGAAGACAATCAAATCAACACTCATTTCTTGATTACTTGGCATAGAAAGTGCTTAGGTCAGCGCTGGGCTGAATCATTCATGTGCCTGATAGCAGGGGTCTCCAACCCCCAGGCCGCAGACCAGTAGGAACCGACAGGGCAGGAGGCAAGATGCTCCCCACCGCTCTGAGTTCTGCCTCCTATCAGATCAGCACCACAAGCCTGCTTCTATTTACATCTGTCTTTATGAAGCAGGGTTTTCTGCAGTGACAGTCACCAAAACCAGATGACAGAGTAGACTAGACATGAGCCACATACTTTGGGTGTCACTGTCTCCCATCACCCCCAGGTGGGACAGTCTAGTTGCAGGAAAACAAGCTCAGGGCTCCCACTGATTCTTTGTTATGGTGAGTTATATTTTTTTCAATATAATTTTTAAATGCAAGAATGATAGAAATAAAGTAGACAATAAATGTACTGCATTGGAATCATCCCCAAACCACCCCCATCACCCACCCACCCAGTCATGGAAAAATTGTCTTCTATGAAACTGGCTCCTGATGCCAAAAAGGTTGGGGACCTCTATCTTATACTATCTATTCATACAAAAGGTATAAAAAGCGTAAAGTCTGGAGCTGGACAGGACTTATGAGATTGAATCCAACACTCCTTGATTCCAGATGGGAACAAAGTCAACAGAGAAAGTGATTTGCTCAAGGGCACCATCGAGTCAGAGACTGAGCCAGGCCTCAGTCCCCATCCCTCCCCACTAGCTCTCTCCACCACACTCTGCCTTCAAACTATCCAGGTGTTTCTACAGATAAGTTGAAAGACTGAGTTTAGGCCTTCTGAGGTTGAAGAAGATACAGTACTCTTGCTAGTCCTGAAGAACTTGGTGCAAAACACTCCTTTCACCTATCCGAGACTTAGACTCCACCAGACATTTATAAATGTCAGAATCTGCCCAATGTTCTGTCATGATTTTAAAATTTCCTTTTTCCCAGGTGTGGCAGATCATATCTATAATCTTTGGGAGACTGAGGTTGGAGGGCCAATTGAGATCAGGAGTCAATACCAGCCTGGGCAACATAGTGAGGTCCTTTCTCTATTCAAATACTTTTTGGCTGGGCGCAGTGGCTCAAGTCTATAATCCCAGCACTTTGGGAAGTCAAGGTGAGAGGATTGTCTGAGCCCACGGATTCGAGACCAGTCTGGTCAACTTGGTGAGACCTTGTCTCTACAATAAATCAAAAAATTAGCCAGGCATGGTAGCGTATGCCTATGGTTCCAGCTGCTTGGTGGGCTGAGGCAGAAAGATCGCCAGAGCCCAACAGGTCAATGCTGGGGTGGCCGTGAATATGCCACACTGCCTTCCATCCTGGGTGACACAGTGAGACTACGACTCAAAAAAAATTTTTTTAATTAGCCAGTCATAGTGGCACATGCCTATATTCTCAGCCACTCAGGAGGCTGAGGCAGGAAAATGGCTTAAGCCCAAGAGGTTGAGGATACAGTAAGCTTCAATCATGCCACTGCATTCCAGCCTGGGCAACAGAATGAGACCCTATCTCTCTTTTTTCTTCCTCTATTGGAATTTAATCAGTCATATTCTGGTATTTAAATGATGTGTGTTCACATTCTGAATTCTTGCACTTAGTGACTCTGTGATCTTAGGCAAGTTTTTCAATAGCTCTGTGACTCAGTTTCCTTCTCTGTAAAATAGGATAATATTTCCTATTTCAGAAGGGAGTAAAAAGGATGAAATAAGCTAAGGAATATAAAGCATTTAGAACAGGGTTTGCACGTAATAAGTGCTTAATAAAAACTGTTTGTTATAATTATTAGTAGTAGTATATTATCTCTAGTGATATGACTCATGGTCCTCTTGCATTGACATTCAACTTTCTGCAGACTTGACCTCCTGAGTTCAGGCAATCCCTCTGCCTCAGCCTCTTATGTAGCTGGGACTATAGACATATACCACCACACTCAGCTAGCTTTGTTTGTTTGTTTGTTTGTTTGTTTGTTGTAGAAACAAGGTCTCACTATGTTGTCCAGGCTGGTCTCAAACTCTTGGGTTCAAACATTCCTCCCATCTTGACCTCCCAAAGTGCTGAGATTATAGGTGTGAGCCACCATGCATGACTGACATTTAACTCTTAAGTGGTTGCTCGACTTTCTGTGGACGTATGCTGCACCCTCTCCTGAAAGCTACTCCAGGACAAGGACTATGTCATGATTGATTTACGTCTTTTATAATGCCTGACCTGCCTTCTTCTCCCTTAGTAGCTGGCATGCCATAATTTTTTCCCATCAGCTTTAGAAAAGCCTAGATTTTTGGTTTGCAAGATGGAAACAACCAATAAACTTAAAAATTGGTCAGTTAGGAGAAAGGTCTATGGGCTCTTTGAAGCTGTAGGGACAAGATGGTTCTTTGCACAAATGGTAGATAAGATAAAAAGAACACAGCTCCATGCAGTTGAAGAAACTTGATTTAGGTATTGAGACAAACTCTCTCACTGTACTGGGGCTCTGATACACTTCCAAAGAAGATCGTGGTGTTTTCTTTTCTGAAGAATTTTAGAAAAGATAGAGGCTGCTTTATTTCCAGCATGGTCAGCAAGAAGTCTTCACAGCAAACAAGTAGACGTCTAGTGTTCTCTTGCAGGTCCTGGGTTAAAGCAGAACAGAGACACCAGAGCCCTGGGGCCTGAGTCCTGGAAACCTAACATCCCTGCAAATCCCCTGGTGTGCCCATCCCAGTCACAGAAGCTGTGATGTCTCTAGGTGGTGACAGGGACAAGAATTATTTGGGGGCAAGGGAAGTAGGGATGAAGTTGTGAGGAATGAATGGCGTCATCTCTGCAGCATTCTGAGCTCCTTAGGAGAAAGCTGTGGTATAAACACCAGGTATTATTATTATGAATCAGAAACTCTTCTCTTTAAATCCCTTCTACACCTTAATACTCTTAACAATGAACCACTTCTAGGAAAAGAGAACAGGAGACTTGAGAGGTGGCTTTCCAATTGAGTGGAGAGTTTTGGGTCCTTTCAACCAGGTTTCTCAAGTTTTTTTTTTTTTTCCTCTCTGGGATCAAATGTCATCAAGTGGCCAGACACCATTCTGTCTAAACAGGAAATTCTTTATCCCTGACCCCAACCTTCCTTTCTCTCCCCCTACCTCCATTTTATTTACCCTTTGACCTGAACATAACATAAATATTTAATCTCATGGGGGACCTGAAAACTTTCTGTATTTACTTTGTTTATTTAGTGGCATTTTCTTAAAAACAAAACAATAACTACAGGATTGGGTCAAACAATGTGTGTGTCTGATTTTTCCACTGAGGTCATCCCTTTCAGAATTTGATTTAGGTCATTGACTAGTTGCTCCCGAAGCACACCACCGCTTGTCCCAGCCTTCTTGCTCTGGGTCCTTCCACATCTCTTCTCTCTCTGGCAAAATCTACTCACCCTTCAAAGCCTGTTTCAAGCATCCCCTCCTCTGTGAAGACTTCCCTGAGAACTGGTCCCTCCCCCCATCCCTCCCCGCTCCCACCCACACGCCAGAATAGCCTCCCTGTTCTCTGTCCCCAGAGTGCTTTGCGTGTCCCTCCATCCAAGTACTGGTAGGCAATAGGATGAAGGTGTCCAAGATGGACCCTGAAATCACACCCCCTGGCTTCAAACACAGACTCTAGAGCTTGCTAGTTCAAGACCCAAGGCAAGCATCTTAGCTATTCTAGAGGCCAGGGGTCCCATCTTGTGAGGTTTTGCTTGATAAGCTCCTGACTTTGAGGAGATACTGTGCAACCCTTGGGGGATGGGTAGATAGGGAACAAAACAGATGGCTCTGGGAATAATTAGAAGGAAGATGGGGGGGGTTTGTTTTTTGAGTTGAGATCTCATTCTGTCTCCCAGGCTGGAGTGCAGTGGCCTAATCAAGGCTCACTGCAGCCTCAACCTCCTGGGTTCAGGCAATCCCTCTGCCTCAGCCTCCCAGGTAGAGACGAGGTCTCCCTATGTAACCCAGGCTGGTCTCAAGCTCCTGGGCTCAAGCAATCCTCCCACTTAAGCCTCCCAAAATACTGGGATTACAAACACAAGCCACAGGGATTTTTTAAAGAGAAGAAGACTATATCATTTGGGAGTGGTTGAGATATCAAACATCCAAACCCTAAGTTAATATCCCACAGCCTAACCTAACTGTGGACTCAAGCAATCCTCCCATCTTGGTCTCCCAAAATGCTGGGAGGCATAAGCCACCTCACTCTGTCAGAAGAATTTTTGAAAGAGAGAAGACTGTATCATTTGGGAGTGGTTGTGACATCAAACATCTACCCCTAAGTTAGCATCCCACAGACTAACCTAACAGCTACTATGGGCCTCTGGTTTGGGGGATGGGGCTAATTTGTCAGCTACCTCTGTGTTTGCACACCAACAAGGTCTTGGGCTGAGGCTTGGCGGCAGTGACAGGATGAGACACGAGCGGGCAGGTTCTATCAGTCTGCCCTGGCAGGGTGCGCAAAGTCTGCCTCTCGGGCAGTACTTGGCGTTGGGACTATCCCACCCCCTCCCCTGCTAAGCCAGACCCACTTAGCCTCGGGCTGGAAGAAGCCTATAGCTGTGGACCTTGGGAATCCACTTGTTCTTTTAACACACAAGTCAGACCACGCCCCTTCCTTGTTCTCAGCGCTCCCATGGCTTCTGCGGTCCCTTGGGAAACAATCCAAGGTCTCTACTGTGGCCCCAGTACCCAGCTACATCCTTGTACTCTGTCCCTACAAAATAGGCTCCCCTCCAATGGCCTTGTACTTAGGTCCCTTAGCTGAGAATCTGCTCCTAAAGATATGCATGTGGCCTGCTCCCTCCTTTTGTTCGGGTCTCTGTGCCAGTATTGACTCTTAGGAGGTATCTTCCGTGACCACCTTCTCTACGGTAGGCCCACCATTCTCAGCCCACTTGCCCTGTTCAATTTGCCTTCGTCACACTCACCTCACCTGACATGACGTCTGTTACCTATTTGCTCACTGTATTCATTGGGTTTTGCCTGCTGCTACTGTAGACATGCCTGGGATTGTAAAAACTGCATTTTGTGGCCAGGTACAGTGGCTCATGCCTCTAAGTCGCAGCACTTTGGGAGGCCGAGGCGGGAGAATCGCTTGAACCCAGGAGTTTGAGACCAGCCTAGGGTTACAGAACTTATCTTTACAAAAATCAAAAATCAAAAAAATTAGCTGGCCATGGTGGCATGCACCTGTAGTCCCAGCTACTCAGGTGGCTGAGACAGGAGGATCAGCCTGAATCCAAGAGGTCGAGGTGGCAGTGAGCCATGATTGTGCCACTGTACTCCAGCCTGGGCAACAGAGTGAGACCCTAAGTTAAATAAACAAACAAATAAGTAAATAAGTGGAGGCTGGAATAAAAGAATCCAACCCCCTTATTCTCAGTGAGGATCCTGGAGCCCAGAGTGGGAAGAACTTATTCAAGGTCAAACCTGCCAGCTCACATGTGGCAAATCCCCAAATCACCCACATCCCCTGGCTCCCAGATGCAGGCTTGAGCGCCAGTCCACATGGACTGTGACTTGGGGAAAAGCCCCCTTGCCCTCACCATTCATCACACACACCCCAGAATGAGCGCTGCAAGGGAGTCTTAACCGCGGGGAGCCCTGTGCGTGAGAGCACCTGCACCAGGTTGCTCCCTGGGTTGTACCAGAAGCTCTTCTCATCCCTCCTCACTTGGAATCTTGGAACAAAAAGAGGTTTTAAGACACCAGGTCAAGACGATCGCAGGCTGGGGGTGACCAGTCATGGACTAGGTCCTCAGAGGATTGGACAAGAGTCCACTGGGTTTCGTGAGGGTGGGGTTAGAGGACAGAAAAAAATCCCTGATGGTACAGGAAGGCTGGGACTGATACGGGTGTCCAAGACAGGGAAAAATATTTTATAAGAGTCCTGCAGAGACGGGGGAAAGTCACAGCCACCCATTCATGTAGCCTCCACTCAGTCCTTCAGCGAATATGTACTGAGTGACGACTAGAGTGTTCTGGTGTGAGTCCAAGATCAGTTGCCTGGGTAGGACGGCCTCTGAGGCCTCTCACAAGCCTAAAAAGCCTGAACCTGTACGACTTTATCCTCAAAGAACCTCTTTCTAGAACAGCTTCTTCATCCACTGAAGTGTTGTACCTCAGAGACAGGAAGAACCCAACAGAGAAAGGGACATAACCTTCCTCTTTCTCTCCTCTCTGCTTCAGTGACTCGAGCAACAATGAGGACACCCTCATCACTGGCTCATGAATGCTGGGCCTCCTGGGCCCTCCATGGCTCATTTTATCCATCACCCTGCCCCTAAGAAAAAACAACACTTCCCAGGCAAGTGTGGGTTTTTCTCAGAGATTGCCCTGCGGTGTTAATTCCACAGCCCTCTTTGTTCAACATTCAGTGACTGGCAGTCCTTTCCATCGTAAATTTCCTCCTGAAGTCTGCCTTTATACCTCCCTGCTACACTTTTTAAAGTTTTTTGTTTGTTTGTTTGTTTTGTTTTGTTTTTAAGTTAGTCTCAGTCAAGTGTGGTGGCTCATGCCTATAATCCTAACACTTTGGGAGGCTGAAGCAGGAGAATTGCTTGAGACTAGGAGTTTGAGACCAGCCTGGACAGCATAGTGAGACTCCATCTTTACTTAATTCTTTTTTAATTTTTTTAAAAAATAAAGTTAGTCTCAGTTAGTCATTATAGGTAACTTTCTAGACACCTGACCTTTTTTGTACCTTTTACAGAAGAATAAGTTTAGAAAGGAATCCACTGGCTCACAGGTATGCATGGAGGATCCATTATACATGAGAATCTAGGGTAACTTTGGGGAAGGGCACTAAGAGAAGGTGGAAGGAGGAGCAGTGGGACTGGAGACAGAGATCTTGGTTGGAAATCTCAGCCCTGACACTTGTCTCCAGGAGGGCAAATCCTCCTTCTCATATCAGCCTTATCATCTGCAAAATGGATGGGAAACTCTTGCTTCATCTTCTCCCTGGGTTGCTGTGAGGCACAATAGAAATGATGAACAGCCCAGGGCTTTGGAAACTGTAAAATTCCATAGAAATGTGAGTCGGGTGCAATATGGTGTGGTGGAAAAATACTGAACTTCCAGGCACAGGCCTGAGCAGGGCCCAAGGACTGACTGCGTCACTTCCTTCCCCTGGGACTTTGGGCAAATCACGTACCCTCAGCGTCCTCCTCTATGAAAATGCCGTGGTGTGAACAGTGAGACGTCGTGTGTAGAGATGCATCCATTGTGGGCGCCTGGTACCCAGCAGATTCTTGTTCTGTATTTGCACATTCATCTGCAGCTGGCCAGGGGAGAGCCATGCCTGCAGGTGTCCAAGAAGGCACACGGCAGCAACGGGTGCTGGGTCCGGGCAGGCACGAAGGGTCTGACTGAAGGACAATGAGACATGGGGCTGGAGGGCAGGTGGACAGCAGAGGGGCAGATGCCAGATGGAGCAGGGGAGTGCTGGATGAAGGGGTCTTTGTGAGAAGGGACTCCGGAGTGGGGAGCGCTCTGGAATCGTTGAGTTCTCCATTTCAGGACTGAGAGGCAAACCTGCTCATGGGAGGTGGGCCTCAAGGAGGCAAGGCCTGACAGAGCCAAAGCTCAGAGCAAAACCTTCCTGGAATTCTAGACTCTGGGCCTTGTATTAGTCGTCTATGGACACATAACAAATTGCTTCAAGAATCAGTGACTAAAAAGAAAAATAAACATTTATGATCTCATAGCTTCTGTGAATCTGAAATTTGGCAGGGCCGTAGTTGGGTAGTTTGGATTCTGGGTTTCTCAGGAAGTCAAGATGTCAACTGGAGGCCGGGTACTATGGCTCATGCCTTTAATCCCAGCACTTTCGGAGGCCAAGGAAGGAGGCTGGCTTGAGCCCAGAAGTTCAAGACTAGTCTGGGCAACATAGCGAGACCTCATCTCTACAAAAAAAAATGAGCTGGGCATGGTGGCATGCACCTGTAGTCCCAGCTACACGGGAGATTGAGGCAGAAGGATTGCCTGAGCCTAGGAGGTCAAGGCTGCAGGGGACCATGATTGTGCCACTGCACCCCAGCTTGGGTGACAGAGTGAGACCCCAACACACACACAAAAAAAATTATGCCAGTCAGGGCTGCAGCCACCTGAGGGCCTGATAGTCTGGGAAACACCTCCAAACTGGCCATGCACATGACAGGCACATGTGTGCTAGCTGCTGGCAGGAGGCCTCAGTTACTTGCCATGTGAAATTCTCCAAAGTGCTCCTTGAGAGTCCTCATGACATGGCATCTAGTCTTCAGAGCATCCTCAGAACTGGTGTCCAAGAGGGAGCAAAGAAAAAGCAACTATGTCATTGCCAACCCCCCTTCAAAAGACACACACCATCACTTTCTTTCTTTTATTTGTTTAATTTGTATAAATGTAAGAGGTACAGATGCAATTTTGTTACATAAATATGTTACATAGTAATATATTGGTGTATCTATTACCCAACAATGTACATTGTACCACTTAAGTAACTCCTCATCATGCCCCTTCCACCCTCCCAAGTCTCCAATATCAATTTTTCCACACTCTATCAAATGGGACTCCAAAAAAACAGAACTTGTTTATAAAAAATTGTGCATCTATTCTTGCATATTTAAACTTCAATCACCTTCAAAGTTCTCCCCATTTGATGCAATACACCTATTGAAATGCTTTTTCCACTACTCAAACAGGTTTTGAACTTGTCAATTGATGCCTTTTAGTGCTTCTGTCATTTTTTTGTTTCACCTCTTCCACATGGGCAAAACATTTTGCTTTGAGGATTTCCCTCATCCCAGGAAACAAACAAACAAACAAACAAAAAGTCTCTTGGGGCAAGATCGGGTGAATTGGGAGGGTGGGGCATGGGGTCCTGTCGCTTTTGGTCAAAAATTGTTGAATACTCAGCACAGATGGGCAGGTGCACTCATAAGCCACCCATCAGGAAATGGGCAAATGCATTGAAAGAATCTAAAAAAAATCCACTGAAGTCAAACACAGCCTCTCACAACAACACTAACTGGTACACTGATGCTGATGGGTTTCTAAAACACCTAGCGGGGGAAGCTTGTACTACAAGGGACCCACCCTCCACAAAATAATTCCGGGTTTTCTTGGGTCCCTCCTCGTATATCCATGTGTACACATTGTTCAGCTCCCACTTATAAGGGAGAACATGTGGTATTTGACTTCCTGTTTCTGAGTACTTTCACTTAAAACAATGGCCCCCAGTGTCATCCAACACACCCTCACTTTCATGGCATTTTATTGGCCATGCGGACCAGTTGGGGACCATCTTGGCTGGCTACCGTAGTAGGGAGAGTGTGATGTGGAAGAGAGTGGTCTTGGAACCAGGTAGATCTGGGTTCAAATCTCAGGTTCTTGACTTACTTTCTATGCGTGGCCTTGAGCAAGTCACTTAAACACTCAGGCTTTACAGACCTTCTTCTCTGTAAAATGAGAACAAAAGTAACAGAGCCAGCATCACAGGAAGGGTTGTAAAAAGTCAGCAGGGTGATATTTGGAGAGTGTTAGTCCAGCCCCAGACATGGGGTCTGTGCTTAGTAAATGGCAGCTTTGTTTACTGGTATAAAGTGCCCAGGCAGTTTGGTGGAGGGCAGGTCTAAAATCCCTGTGAGAGGCTGAAGAATGTCCCCAAAAAGACACCCATGCCCGAATCCCAGCCAACTATAAATATGTTGCCTTATACTGCAAATGGGACCATGAAGGTGCAAGCCAAGAATTCTGAGAAAGGGAAGACGGCCCTCAACTATCTGAACGGATGTGATGTAGTCACAAGGGTCCTTATAAGAGGCAGGCAGTGGAGACACAGGGGAAAGTGTGATGTGATGAGGGAAGCAGAGACTGGAGTCACGCAGCCGCAAGCCAAGCAGCTGAGAAGTGCCGACAGGTAGAGACCAGAAGGAATAAGGAATGCATTCTCCCCTGGAGCCTCCAGAAGGAACCATCCCTGCCGACACCTTGATTTTAGCCCCCTGAAAGCTCATTTCTGACTTCTGACTTCCCAGACTGCAGAAGAATAAATGTGTGCTGATTTCATTCACCAGTTGTGTGATAATTTGCTACAGCAGCAACAGAAAACTCACAGAACCCTTTGAGGGCATCTGGTTGGCCCCTGCATCTGAGCGAGAAGGACAAATGGGAGACAAAGAAGAATTGGGGAGGAGGGACGGGTACATATTACCGAACTGTCTGCAGGGAGACCCATCACCTTCTTGCAAGCCAGAATGACAGCCCTAATTCTGTGGGCTCTGGAGCCATCTGAGTGAGAGGAAAAAATTTAGGGCCCAAATGTGGATGAGGAGAGAAAGCAAAGAGTCACAGCTGTTCTGAAGTTGACCAGCCAGGTCAGTGGACGTAAATTGCCTCTTGTTCGATAAGAGTAAAATTGTGTCGGCTGGTTCCTGATAACCTCGGTGGCCGTGCTCCAAGATGGGCATTCTGCAAACGTATTTCATCCCTCAGAAAAAGGACAGTGAAGGACACTAGAAAAACCATCTCCAGAAGCCTTGGGGAGGCCGGCAGGAGAGGGAAAGAAGGAGGCTCCAGCGAGGAGTCTGCTGTAGACAGCTTGTCCAGAAAAGAGGCACAGGATTTGGAGGCAGAAAATGTTCTTCCACCCAAAGCTCTGCCACTAGCTGCTTGGTGACACTGAGAAAGTCAGTTTCATGGATGGATTTAGAGTCTGTCATACTCAGTGATCTATCACAGAAACAAAGAGCTGAGTACCACATGCTCTCACTCTTATGTAGACCCTGAACAATGATCATAATACCACAAGAAAGGGATTGGCAGTGGTGGGAAACTGCCAGGGGAGGGAGGGAGGGGCACACTTCATCAATAAGGGTACCTGATCTCAAACCAGTTGAACTGGGGACCAAAGTGAGGCCCAGACTTTACCTATACAATGACCATTTGTAGACCTAACCCTGAATTGTCCTCCACATCTTTAAAATCAAAGTTAAACAAAAAAAGAAAGAAAGAAAAGAAAGCACGTAAAACACTTCCACACAGAAAGAAAAAAAAGAAAGAAAGTCAGTTTCACGAAAGTCAGTTTCACCTCCCTGGACCTCAGTTTCTTCATCTTTCCAATGAGATTGTAATGAGTAGCACATGGGGGAATGCAGGTGGTATATTCTACACAGCAGGTATGCAGTAAGCAACTAATAAATGTTAGCTCTTATTATGGAAATCAATTTCATTCAGACAGTATTTATTGAGTGTTTTCTATGTATAAGGCAGTGTGGTTGCTACATAAATAAGCACAATCTCGGCTCTTAATGAGTTTATGACCCAGTGAAGGACACAGGCAGGTCCGTGGGGCCCTAGAATGTGGCATCCAGGGTAGGCCAGAGAACCTGGCATTTTGGGGTTGGTAGGTAGGCAACGGGCTACCACTGGAGCAAGACAGACGTCACCTACATGACCACTTGGAGTGTACTAGCCAGACTAAAGAAGGCAAACCACAAAGGTCTGGAGTTACCGCCTCCACACCACAAAGTCCCCATCTATCAGAGAGCAACTATTCTGTGACTGGTGTAAAGTTTTCAAGAAAATGCAGCCAGGCACAGTGGCTCATGCCTTTAATCCCAGCACTTTGGGAGGTCAAGGCAGGAGGATCCCTTGAGGCCAGGAGTTTGAGATCAGCCTGGGCAACATAGTAAGAGCCCCTCTCTTAAAAAAAAAAAATTTAAAAATTAGCCAGGAGGAGTGGCATGGAAATGTAGTCCCAGCTACTCGGGAAGCTGAGAAGGGAGGATTGCTTAAGTCCAGAAGTTCAGGACTGCAGGGAGCTATGATTGCACCACTGCACTCCAGCCTGGGTGACAGAATAAGACTCCGTCTCAAAAAATAATAGGCCAGGTGTGGTGGCTCATGCCAGCACTTTGGGAGGGAAAGGCAGAAAGATCACTTGAGCCCAGGATTTCGAGACCAGCCTGACCAACACAGTAAGACTTCGTCTCTACAAAAAATGCAAAGACTAATCAGGCATGATTGTGCACACCTGCAGTCCCAGCTACTCAGGAGGCTGAGGTGGAAGAATCGCTTAAAGCCAAGAGGTTGAGGCTGAGATAAGGCAAGATTGTGCCAACGCTTTCCAGCCTGGGTGACAGAGTGAGACCCCAACTCAAAAAAAAATAATATAAAATGTTAATAAAGCAATCCACATAGCAATGGCTACTCTTGCTCTCATGAGGAACTCAAGCTTTGGAATCATCCAGGTCTTCATCCTAGCCCCTGTGGTGTACTTACAAGCTGTCTGAACTTGGGTGTGGAGCATAAGTTCACTAAGCATCAGCTGATCTTCCATGGAATGGGAGTGATTAACCTTACTTGTAGCGTTGCCATAAAGATGAAAGATACTCCATGTCATATGCCTGGCACACCTAGGCTCTCGGTCAAAGAGAGCTATTGCTGTGGTTTTTCGAATGGGTCCACCTGCAGAGAGAAGTCCCTCCCACCAGACAGGTGACACCAAGGAACCTCTGTTCTCCAGTGACCTCTGCCGCTCACCTGGCTAAAAGTGCTCAAGAGCAATGGCAAAGGACAGGCTCTCCAGACCAGGCACGGCTGATGGCGTGGGTAGGAGAGAAGCAATTACCCAGCCAGGAACAGTGCCATCCCAAACACCCACGGGGCCCTCTGTCCCATGCGCAGCCACCTCCAAGCAGCCCCGCCAGTGACCTGCTCTGATTCAATGCAAAGGCAATGCCTCTTCCTCCAGGCACCATACTGCCTGCTTACAGTTGGAAGTTCCCACTGGGCACAAAATCTCAGTTCTTCCTACTGCAACGGGGTTCTGAGTGAGACAAGAGGACAGGTGTGCCCTGTTCATAAACCAACCCATGTGGTCTTCTGTAATAGCATTAATAACAAAAGCTGATATCTGTGCTTGTCGTGTGATAGGGCTATCTCAAGCAACCTTCAGAAGGTATGTCACCATTACATCCATTTGCAAGATGAGTAAACCGAGATAGAGAGAAATGAGTAACTGGCTGCATATTATTCCAATGGTGAGCAGAGATTCAGGATTCAAATCTAGTCATCCGATCTTGGAGGCCCTTGCACACTGCCTCAGGGACCCATGCCACAAGGAAATCACCCCCTGTTGATGGCCATGGCCCCTGCAATGCTGAAAGGCCATATATGCCCGCATGGACATTCTGGGATTCTAAGAGGCCCTCTGCTCAGAGGAATCCAGCCATGCTGCACTCACTCCTGGGGGACCCTGGCCTCCATCCTTCCTCCTTAAGTACCTTCTCCACTGCTCTCCCTGGGACATTGGAGGGGCTGGCCCCAACATCCCCAGGGGAGGAAGCCTGCTTCAGCTGTGTCCTTCCCAGCATCTCCAGGCCAGCCCTGTGGAGAGGGTTTCTTGGCTGAGGACACTAAGAAGTTTCAAACCCTTCATGCATCCCTCCCAGGCAGGGGATTAAAACAGAAAGACGGGGGCGGGGAGGAAGAAAAAAACAGAAATGCAGAGAGGGAGGAGGAGCCATCTGAGGCCCAGGCCTACCCTCAGACACTGCGCCAGCCTTACATGTCCTGGGGACTGGAGCCCGACAAGTTGCAACTCACCCAGGGTTCTTCCCCTCCAGCTGCACCCACTAATTACAAGGGAAAAGTTGAAAGGAAGGTTTCAAGCTTTTCATGACAGTGCGGGTTTTCTCTTTTACTCTCCTTTCTCTCTCTTCTTCCAGTCTCCCTTCCCCGTTCCCTCCTGTTCTTCCTCCTCCTCTGGTTCCCAGAGAGGCGGGGATTGGCTGCATGCACTGAGCACAGAACAACGTGCCGTGCTGCAGGGACCTTCCAGGGGTCACAGAACGGAATCTCTGCCTCCCTACACAAAACCATTACTCACCCATCAGCACCCTAAAGAAACAGGTGGACAAATGGCCAGTCCCTCTGCCTCTCATGACAGTCTTTAAAAGTAATGTTTATTTCTCACTGTTCAAGAATGCACACTCATGCATAACGCCACAAAGAAGATCCAATATCACCCCTGGTCCCAGCAACCTGAGAGAACACACCATCAATATGTTGGTATGTTGACAGTAAACACTTAGTATTCTCAAGGACTGTAACTCAAGAGCTTTGTGAATCCTCAAATTTAAGAAAGTAGGAATATCAGGAACAACCCAAGAGCCTTTACAAAGAGGTTTTGTGTGTGTGTGTGGTTTTTTTTTTTTTTTTTGCGACACTGCAGTCTCAAATTCCTAGGCTCAAGCGATCCTCCCACCTCAGCCTCCTAAATAGCTAGGACTACTGGAGTGTGCCACCAAGCCTGAGTAATTTATTTGTATTTTTTGTAGAGACAGGTTCCCGAGCTCGTCTCAAATGCCTGGCTTCAAGTGATCCTCCTGCTTCAGCCTCCCAAAGTGCTGGGATTACAGTCATGAGCTACCGCACCCAGCCTACAAAGAAGTTCTTAAACAAAGAACTGAATACCCCATGTTCTCACCCATAAGTGGGTCCTGAACATTTGTCACAATACTACAAGAGAGGGATTGGACACTGCCAGAGGAGCGGGGGGACATGTCATATCATGAGGGGTACCTGATCCTAAACCAGGGGAAGAGAGGACCAGTGGGAGACCCAATTTCACCTGCACGTAGACCACTTATGTACCTAATCCTGACTTGTACCCCACATCTTTATAATAAAATAAAGTCGAAAAATAAAAATAAATAAATGAGTCTTCTATACCAGTACAGGTTAAGGAAAGGATACCCTAGTGTGAAACTGAGTTGAGGGGCCATCCACTTTGAAGATGAGGAGACTGA
>CAUYQG010187111.1:0-14988 GCA_963574415.1 Tarsius wallacei
GGAGCGGCCACTGCACTCCAGTCTGAGTGACAGAGTGAAACTCCAACTCAAAAAAAAAAAAAAGAACAGAAAGGTAGAAGTTATATTTTTCTTTTTTTTAATACTTCACAAGTACCTAAAGGTAGATAGAAGTTCTAAGAAGAGAAATTGTGTGTGTGTGTGTTTATACACACTACTTCTCTATATTTCTCTGTATATAAAATGGTCCATCCATATCACCGGAATACCAGAAAAGATTAAGGAAAAAAAAATCTGAAAAAAAAGTGAATAAAAATTTCCCAAATTTGTTAAAGATATAAATTTACTAATTAAACAGCAAATCCTAAAACAAGATGAAATCAAAGATAATCACATAAAGATATGTCATAATCAAACAACCGAAAGCAAAGATGAAAGAAAAATTCTTGAAGGCAGCTAGAGAAAAATAACTCATCAAATCATCTATTTGGATCATCTATTCAAATGTCAATTTCTTATGGAGAAAAATGGAGACCAGAAGATAGTGGAATTTTTTGTTTAAAGTACTGAAAGGAAAGAACTGTCAACCTAGAGCTCTACATCAAGCAGTAGGACTGAAAGCAAAACAAAGCCATTCTCAGATGAAGGAAAACTAAGTTTGTTGTCAGCAGATCTGCCCTAAAGGGAATGCTAAAGAAAGTTTCAGGATAAAGAAAAATAATACCAGAAGGAAATACAGAACTTCAGGAATGAAGACAGAGGAACATAAAGCTATTTAAAGTATGGTCTGAAGATGGATGGTGACAGTTGCACAATGTGAGTGTATTTAATGCCACTGAATTATTAACTTAAGGCTGGGCACGGTAGTTCATGCCTGTAATCCCAACACTTTGGGAGGCTGAGGCATGAAGAATGCTTGAGCCCAGGACTCTGGGACCAGCCTAGGCAACATAGCGATACCTCATCTCTACAAAAATAAATTTTTTTTTTTGAGTTGGAATCTCACTCTGTCACCCAGACTGGAGTGCAGTGGCATGCTCCCGACCACCATAGCCTCAATCTGCTGGGTTCCGGCGATCCTTCTGCCTCAGCTGGAATTACAGGCGCGCACTACCATGCCTGGCTAATTTTTTATTTACTGTAGAGACGAGGTCTCACCAAGTTGCCCAGATGGGTCTCGAACCCGTGGGCTCAAACAATCCACTCGCCTCGGCCTCCCAAAGTGCTGGGATTATAGGCTGAGCTGAGCCCCAGCCAATAAAAATGTTTTAATTATAAAACAGTAATTTTTGTGTTACATATTTTATACTTTAACACAATTTTTAAAAAATAAAGGAAAAAATGAGGACTGCCTGTAAACACTATTAGTGATATTCTGCTCTCTCCCCAGGAAGGGGTGTGTACAGTCCCTCATCATTAACCACATCTTCAACATGCCTGGCTAATTCCTGGACGGTGTGTTTTGCACGTACTCACCATAAAGAGTCCCTTTCCCTCATCCGCCTATTGGTTGAACAGTTAATATATTGTCAATATACTGTAACAGTTAATATACTGCATTAAGATATGGTTATCCTAGAAAAGCCAAATCCTTACACACAGAGAAAAAGAGCAAGTTCATTCATGATATCAATTATTTGGAGAACAGATTTTTCATTGAGACCAGAAGACAAAATAAAAAAGAAAGACCTCCTAAGGACTTCTTCAACTAAGAGGCCATGGAGAATGGATGAGAGTTAAAATTTGCTGAGCACTTACTAGGAACAGGCACTAGGCCAGGCACTTCAGATGTCTATAGCCTATATCATTGAAGAAGAAATTTTTAAAGCAAACGAGACTCTGGGGGAAATATTTGCAGCACATTAGAGAAATACAATTAGTAATTCTTTATAAACAGTTTTTAGAAATCAATTAAAAAGCAAACACTTTGAATAACAAATGAGCAAAAACAATTCACAAAGATAAATAAATATAGCTGTACTTAAAAAATTATGCTTAACCGCACGAGGAATTCTAGCAGTCTTTCAATAACCACAAACGCCTACTGTGTGTCAGACACTGTCCTAAGCACTAAGGATACAGAAGTGAGCAAGGTATATAAGATTTCTGCTCACGTAAAGCTTATGTGCTGATGAAACAAAAACAGAAAGTAAACAAAAAGGATATTTTGGATATTTTCAAAGGGAGAAATACTAGGAAGAAAGTAAGAGAGCAGGATGATAAACCTGGAAGTGAGGAAGGGGTCTTCTTTATGTCATTCAGGAGGCTGGGAACAGGGTAATAAGACTGAAGTGTAAGCGGAAATCCCTGCCTTGTTCCAGGAATAGGGAAAAGGCTTTCAGTTTTTCCCCATTCAATGATACTAGCTGTGGCTCTGTCATACATGGCTCTTCTCCAACAAGACAAGGATGCTCACTTTTACCACTTTTATTCAACATAGTACCGGAAGTCCTAACCAAAGCAATTAATCAAGAAAAAGAAATAAAAGGCCTCCAAACTGGAAAGGAAGAAGTCGGATTATCCTTGTTTGCAGGCAATATGATCTTATATTTAGAAAATCCCAAAGACTCGAGCAAAAAATTATTTAAATTCAGTAAAGTTGCCAGATACAAAATCAACAAACCAAAATCAGTAGCATTTCTATATGCCAACAGAAGGAACTCTATCAAAGATATTTGTAATCTCATGTTTACTGCAGGACTATTCACATAGTCACGATGTGAAATCAATGAAATGTCCATCAATAAATGAATAAAGAAAATGTGGGATATATATACAACGAAATATTATTCAGTGATAAAAAGAATGAAATCCTGTTACCTGTAACATGGATGAAACTGAAGGACATTATGTTAAATGAAATAAACTAGGCACAGAAAGAAAAACAATGCAAGTTCTCACTCAAAAGTGAAAGCTAAAAAATGAACTGAATTTATGGAGATAGAATGACAGTTACCAGAGGCTGGGAAGGCTAGTGGGGACTGGGAATAATAAAAAGGGTTTGGTTAATGGGAACAAAAATACAGTTAGATAGAAGGAAGAGGAACTGGTGTCTGGTAGCATAACAGGGAGAATATAGTTAATATAGTTTATCATACATTTCAAAATAACTAGAAGAATAGAATTAGAATGTTCCTAACACAAAAAATAATAATAAATGCTTGAGGTGATGGATATCCCAACTACTCTGATTGACCATTACACATTCTATATTTGTATCACAATATTACATGTACCCCATAAATACGTACAACCATTATGTATCCACATATATAATTTAAACATTTTTTTTATTTTAAATACTGGAAGTGAAGGAGGGATCTTCCTTAGATCATCCAGGTGGCTGAGAAGTAGGTGGCAAGACTGAAAGTGAGGGAGGAGTCTTCCTTAGATTATCCAGAGGCCAAGAGCAGGGTGTCAAGACTAGAAGAGATGAAGCAGCCTTCCTTAGACCATCAGGAGGGTGAGTCCCAAGAAGTAATGCCTGGAGGAAAAGGAGCCAAGCCCTGAAGGTCTAGGAAGATTTGTCAACTAGCACAGAGAACCTGGAAAGAGTTGCAAGAGAAAACCAGTGGGGCAGGTACACAGTGAACCAAAGGAAGCAGGACTCCCGGTGCAGCTGAAGAGGTAGACATGGACAAGGATCACAGCACAGGTGAAGCACCAGCAAGGAGTTTAATTCTAAGTGCAACAGGAACAGTGAGCCAAGGGTAGAAGAACTCCAGTTGCAGCTAAAAAGGTAGACATGAACAAGGACCACATCACAGATCAAGCACCAGCAAGGAGTTTAATTCTAAGTGTAACAAGAAACCACTGAAAGGTTTTAATCCTGGAATAATTGTCTTCGGATAGGACTTTTAAAATGTGCAAATTCAAACAAGAAAATATCATGTCTTGCTTATCAAACGTAAAAAAGAATCCTTAACATTCAGTATGACCATCAGTCTTGAATAAGCAGGCACTCTTAATTGCTGGTAAGAATGGAGAATAATTTGAGGATGCACTGAAAGCCTTTTATTTTTGTAATGTAAATAAACTTTAACCATAGGGTCTCATTATCCCCTGGAAATGTAAAATGTGTACAAGATTTCTCCACAAAGATGACCATCATTGTGCTATGCTGTTTAAAGTATCCAAGGAAACATGGAAAAAAATCATCATATCTATGGTTACAAAACTGATTAAAAATATGATGGAATACCATACTGTCATAAAAATAGTCATGCAGAAGACTTTTTGTCTAAAGTAAAAATGTTAGGAGAAATAGCAGTCACTTGTTTTCATCCCTCTCTGAAACACCCTACTCCACCAATCAAAATGCTACTTGCTTTAGAGGCTTCTACAAACAACTCCAACTACCATTGACACCATCACAGAATATCCTTACACATGCAAATTATGTTCAGATAATTTAGGAAAAAATTACATGCTTTTTGAAAGTAAAAGGCCTAAAACATAAATAATACTTTTCTCTTAAAAAGTCATTTTTGGGCAACCCCTTCGGGTCCCCTCCCACTGTGGGAGCTTTTCTGTCCTCTCAATAAATCCTGCTTTTAAAAAAAAAAAGTCATTTTTCTAACTTCTCTATTTAAGATCATTTCTTTTACAACAATCAATTCAAAAATGAATATTTATACAAAATGCAATTATAATTGAAAATACCACTTAAATATAATATAATACGCAAAATTAGATTTTTGGTCTTTTTCACTTAAGTTTTTTGGCAATTGTGTCGCACTTTAGTAAAAGTCATCATCTTATCAAGTTTAATGCTGGAAAAGCAGTACAATGAGTTCTGAAAGATAATGAATATAAGCAACATCATGTTTAGTAACCTCGACTTCAGAAATGGAGCCTTTGAACTGGCAAGCAATTTATTCCATTTCCAAAGCAATTTTCCTATTGTATTGAAAATTTTACCTCAGTATTTAAAAACAATAAGATGATGAATAATGGATTTTTTTCAGAGACAGGATAAGCACAGAATCTTAAGTGTCTTTGTTGCCTGGTGTCATACACACTTAATTGGTTTGTCACTCAAGAAAAATCAGTTTCCAGCAATTAAGTATAATTCTGGAAACATATTTTTTAAATGAGTAAAAACAATGTGAACAAAGACGACAGAACAGATGATATCAAACCCAAGAGCACTGCAATGCTAAGGAACAAGGACAACTATCTGAACTGCAGCCAAAGGTTTAGAAAAAAATTAAGAAATTCCAAAAAAACACTCAAGTACCGGAAGGCACATAATTTACATGTATCCAAGAAAAACTAGGTCAATACAATAACTACCTTAAAATTCACATTTTATCGTAAAGAATCTTACAGCTTTATTGTTTCCATTTTGATGAGAAATATTTCTAAGAAGCCAACTGATATTAAAGAGATAAATACATTTAAAACATGCCTAATCCTCAAACCTTATTTAAAATAAACATTCCCCCTTTGCCTGCATGTTACTAAAGTATAAAAATAAAACAACAGAACTAAGTGCTATAAAGAAACATGCATATTTCTTTAATCAAATAGAGTCACCTGGTTCAACTGTATCATTGATGAGTCATTAGTAAGCAGCAAACTGTACGAACTAATGAGAAACTGGGACTTTCTCTCCTAGAACAGCATGGGAGGTAAACAGTGCCATGGTCTGAAGGTTTTTGTCCCCTCCAAATTAATCTTCAGTGCAACGGTGTTGGAAGTATTTATGTCATGAGGACTCCACCTTGGATTAACACCAATATAAAGAGGACTTGTGAGTGTGGGTTTGCTCTCTCCTGCTCTTCTGCCACACGAAGACACCATGTGCATCCTCTCTTGCCCTTCCAGCTTCCACCAGGTAAGACACAACAAGAAGGCCTCACTAAATGCCAACACCTTGACCTTGGACTCCCAGCCTCCAGAACTATGAGAAATAAATTTCTGTTCTTTATAAATTACCCAGTCTCAGGTATCCTTTCACAGTAGCATGAAACAGACTAAGACAGAAGATAAGAAAGTAAAAAAAAAATTAGTAAAATTAAAGGAATGATACCTAGAAAATATGCTTTAACCTTAATAGCAAAAACAAGCAAAAGAAACATGGATAGTCCCTTGAGCTGAGAAGTGCTATCCACCATGAGAATTATGTATACAGTAAACTTGGAGCTAATGATTTCTTTCTTTTTTTTTGAGTTAAAGTTTCACTCTGTCGCCCAGGCTGGAGTACAGTGGCACACTCAAGGCCACCCCAGCGTCAACTTGTTAGGCTCCAGCGATCCTTCCACCTCAGCCTTCCAAGTAGCCAGAACTACAGGCACACACTACCATGCCCAGCTACTTTTTTATTGTAGAGATGAGGGCTCGCTAAGTTGTCCAGGCTGGTCTAGAACCCACGGGCTCAAGCAATCCACTCACCTCGGCCTCCCAAAGTGCTGGGATTACAGGCTGAGCCACCAAACGGCCGGAGCTAGTGATTTCTAAAACATTCTGTAAAATAACTGAATACCAATTCTTGAAATAAGAAATTATTTCATATGTAGAGACAAACTTCTGAGTTAGAGTTAATGGTATAATATCCAATATTATGTAAATGCAAAACCAGAAATTTGAAGCTCTATGGCCAGTTAGCTCAGGACACATAATACAGTTACCTAAAATTGTGATGCTCCCTATAATCAACTCTGTCTCCATGTTAATACAAATAGTTGTAGAAAAATTAAGTGAAACATTTCTAAAAATTAAGTGAAACATTTCTGACAGGTGTAAACAATTTCTTATACTTCAGTAAACTATGGACCCCTTTTGAAGGAAATTCTTATAAGAAAATGTATATGATTCCAAGGAACTTTGGGCCTGGGCAATTAGATACACAGAATCATTCTGTACTTAAAGGAAAAAAAAATTTTCAACTGTGAACCATCACAGCAAAGGAAAAGTTTCATTTTCACAAATATTAAAAAATTTATCAGACTATCAATTATAAAATGTTTAAGGCCGGGCTTGGTGGCTCAGCCTGTAATCCCAGCACTTTGGGAGGCCGAGGTGAGTGGACTGCCTGAGTCCACGGGTTCGAGACCCGCCGGGGAACTTAGCTAGACCTCATCTCTACAATAAATAAATTTTAAAAAATCAGCCAGGCATGGTAGCATGTGCCTGTAATTCTGGGTACTCGGAAGGCTGAGGTAGAAGGATCACCGGAACCCAGCAGGTTGAGGCTGCAGTGGCCGGGAGCATGCCACCGTACTCCAGTCTGGGTGACGAAGTGAGACTCCAACTCAAAAAAAAAAAAAGTTTAAAAATCATAGAAAATAATGTATAGACAGACCCTCAGAGTAAGAAACACTAATTACTTTATAGATAATCAGACAATAGCCATCTGTTCTCAGTATGAAGTTTCACTGTTAAAAGATTGCAAATACCTATGGGCAGAGTCAATAGCCACACTGGTGGCAAAACAAAGAAAAAGTAATAACAGACATGGATAAACAAAACAATAATGTTCAATGTCACTGGTTCTACATTAAACTGCAAAGATAATTTGAATAATATCATTATTTTTTAAAACACAGAAATGAAAAATACCAAATTAACAAATACCTTACTTTTTACCCAATATTCACAACGTGAGGGAAAAATCAATGCCTCAAATGACTTTGTAGAAAATGGTCTTAAAACACAAATGTATTCCTGGTGAAATACGAGCTACATGTGGTACACATCATTTCATTTACCTAATTACATATGAAAACAGGAACATCCTCATTTGTGATAATAGTAAGAGTGATGTTAAATTTTTTTTTCTGTTTCTGTTTGCATATGAGTATTTTTTAGGACAAGAGCTTTTTTTATTTTTTATTTTCAAGTTGGAGTCTCACTCTGTCATCCAGGCTAGAGTGCAGTGGCACATTCATGGCCACCCCAGCGTTAACCTGCTGGGCTCCAGCAATCCTCCTGCCTCAGCCTTCCAAGTATCCGGAACTACAGATGCGCGCTACCACATCCAGCTAATTTTTTATTTATAATAGAGATAAGGTCTCGCCAAGTTGCCTGGGCTGGTCTCAAACCCGCAGGCTCAGGTAATCCACTCGCCTTGGTCACCCAAAGTGCTGAGATTACAGGCTGAGCCATCAAGCCTAGCCAATGTTGAATTTTTTAATGTTTATTAAACCATATCACAACTAATTCTTACCTTGAAATTTTTCATAAAATACAGGCCCAATAATAAAAATGTTTATAAAAGTTGTAACAATTTACCAATATTATCTTTTAAATATACTATGCCCTAAACTGGTATGATTACAATAATATTAAAAATAATTCCACTTTAAGGAAACCCTGAGAACCTTAAAAATATATTACTACAATTCCTTACACATAAGGACAAAATGTCATTTTCATGTGGTCAATGAAGGAGGGTTTCAAAGCTCACTAAGCAAAGAAAAGCTCACAGTTTGTCCTAACAACTACTTAGCTTTCAACTGCCATGGTGGAGATCTAGGCCTCATAATATGAAATTTTGTTTTTGGTAAACATAAGATAATATACTAACTTACATTTTTAAAAATTTTTAGTTGTATTTTACCACAATAAAAATCTATAGATACAGGGGCCGGGGGTTATGGAGATTGGAAAATGAAGGAGTGGGTGGTCGTTATATGGTTTTTGGAGGTGATGAGAATATTCCAACATAGATTGGTGATGGTTGCACATGTCTGTGAATATACTAAAAAACACTGAACTGCATACTTCAAATGGGTAACCCACATGTATGTGAACGATATCAAAAAAGTTGATTAAAAAATGAATGAATAAGAACAATTTTCTTCTTTTTTCTGTTTTTGGAGTTGGCGTCTCACGCCATCGCCCAGGTTGGAGTGCAGTGGCACGCTCACAGCCACTCCAGGGTTGACCTGCTGGGCTCCAGCGATCCTTCTGCCTCAGCCCTCCAACTAGCCAAACTACAGGCGCACACTACCATGCCAGGCTAATTTTTGATTTATTGTAGAGACAAGGTCTCGCCAAGTTGCCCAGGCTGGTCTCAAACCTATGGGCTCAAGCAATCCACTCGCCTCAGTCTCCCAAAATGCTGGGATCACAGGCTGAGTCATTTTTAAATAGAGTAAATTTTAAAAATATGTAAATTGTCCTTTCCTCCCAGTTTTGTTTGTTTGCTTTGAGTCTGAGTCTCACTCTGTTGTCTACTCAGGCTGGAATGTAGTGGCAAGTTCATGGCTACCACAGCCTTGACCTGCTGGGCTCAGGCAATCCTTCGCCTCAGTCTTCCAAGTAACTGGGACTACAGGCTCATGCCACCATGCCAGGCTATTTTTTTTTTAAATTTATTGTAGAGACAGGGTCTCACCCAAGCTGCTCAGGCTGGTCTCGAACCCCTGGGATCAGGTAATCCTCTCGCCTTGATCACCCAAAGTGCTGGGATTACAGGCATGAGCAACCACACCTGGCCCCCTCCTTCCAGTTCTAAACCAAGTTTTAACTTGGTTTAGAACTGGAGTAGATGTGCTTCTACTTACTTCTCCCACCAAATGCAGCTAAAAACCCTGGACATTATACATAAAAAGGTGGAGAGAAGGCAGACCAGGTAAGCACCCTGGACCCAAAGAAAAGACAACACTGAGTTTCCAGTGTGCTGCAAACTAGAAACTTAGCAACCAGAAAAGAATAATGGGCACAGACTGCTCTCTAAAGCCAAAGGACTAGGAAGTGTGCAGCCCAGCAGGGCAGAAAACCTTTAGACAGTAACTGCTCTAACCCATCCAAACATGATGGAAAAAAGCACAGCCTTTCCTACCCTGGTCAGCAAAGAATGGGTAAAGCCTAGACTTCCACATTCCACAGTTGTACGAAGATGCTCTCCCAACTGCCAGATGATGTCAGGATAGGCCAAGGGGCAAGTAGACACCTTCACCCCAGTCGGGCAGTCAAGGTAAGCATGCATGTACAATACAGGATGCTAGACCCTCACCCCTGTTAAAAGACAAAATTCAAAAACTGTGATTGAAAGATCTAACTGGTTTTATTAGTGATTCAAGAATCAGCATTCCATCTGTGAAACAGAAAGGTACTCAGTTATCTGAGCAGTGGAGGTAAACTTTACAGGCAGAAAAGGCTGGAGAAAGCAGAAACAAGGAACAAAATGCAGACTGACATTTCAAAGTTACTTTCCTTATAGGGTTAAAATAGAGGGGCCTTTCTTTATCATGCTGGCTCAATCTGACTGGGCCCCTTATGATTGGCTTCTGTGTATCTTCCTGTTTTTTGGAAAAGTGACCTCATTTTAAGTCCAGTTTGATTGTGGCACCTAGCACTAGTGATTCCATTCTAGATTGGTCTGATCTGCTGGGCCTGGTACAGAAGTTTAGTCCAAAACAATGGCCTCCAGTAAATTTTACATCCTATCCACAACCAGCAGTAACATTGTAATCCTGCCTGTCCCTGTCAGTGTCAGAGAAGGTCTGGTGAGGAGCTCTAACCAAGGTCCAGAGGTAGCAACCTCCATACAATGTCAGTGGAGACCACAGAGTGCATCCCAGCACTCCTTACACTGTGCTGGTGGTGTCAGCAGAGACTAGTGGGGAGCCTCAAATCCTATACCTGCCCAGCAGTAACATGGTACCTTTCCTTTCCTAAGTGTCAAAGGGAGCTGTGTGGGAAACCTGACTATTCACTCCCCTCTGGCAGGAACAGGGAAGCATCCCCTATATTCCATTCCAGCCACCAAAGCAGTATCGGAGGAGGCCTGATAAAACTGAATATTTAGATAAGGTCCAGAACCTCATAGCATAATACCCAAATGTCCAGGACACACTCGAAAATCACTCATTATGTTAAAAACCAGAAATATCTCAAATTGAATGAAAAAAGAGAATCAACAGATGCCAACAACAAAATGACACAGATACTGACATTATCTTAAAAGGATGTTAAAATATCCATTGTAAAAATCTCTCAATGGATAATTATGAACATTACAAATGAAAAAAATAGAAAGACTCAGCAAAGTAAAGTAAAAAAAGTCTCAGCTAATGTAAAAAAGGAACCAACTGAAAAATTTGAAACTAGAAAAAACTTAATAGATGGGCTCATTAGCAAAATAAAGGAAACAAAGGAAAAAAATCAGTGAACTTTAAGAAAGAACAATAGAAGTTGCCCAACATGAACACAAAATGTACTTAACAAATAGAATCTCAGGACCCCATGGCAGAGTAACAGAAAAATAGATGGAAGAGGGTAGAGCTCAAAAAGTACTCAAAAAAGTAATAGCTGAAAACTTCTCAGATATGATAAAAGACATAGATGTATAGATTCAAAAGCTAAGCAAACCCAAAACAAGATAAACCTAAAAAAAAAAAAAAAAAACTATGCTGCCAGGCATGGTGGCTCATGCCTGTAATCCCAGAACTTTGGGAGACTGAAGTGGGAGTACTGCTTGAGCCCAGAAGTCCAAGACCAGCCTAGGCAACATAGTAAGACCTCATCTCTACAAAAAAAATCAAAAAATTAGCCAAGCAAAGTGGCATGCAGTCGTAGTCCCAGTCACTAGGGAGGCTGAGGCAGAAGGATCACCTGAGCTTAGGAGGTCAAGGCTGTGATGAGCCATGATCATGCTACTGCACTCTAGCATGGGTGACAGAGTGAGACCCCGCCTGAAAGAAAAAAAAAGAAAAAAGCAAGAAATCTATGCCAAGATCCATAATAATCAAACTACTGAAAACCAAGATAAAGAAAAAAGTCTGAAAGTAGTAAGAGAAAAATGACACCCATTTCAAGAAGCAAAAGCAACTCAAATGATATCAGATTTCTCATCAGAAACCATGAAGGCTAGAAAGAAACAGCAGAACATTTTTCAAGTGCTGAAAGAAAATAACTGTCAACCCAAATTCTGTATCTGGTGAAATTATCCTTTGGGAACGAAGGGGAAATAAAGACATCCTCAGTTAAAGGAGAATTAAGAGTATCTGTTTCCAGCAGACCTACCCTAAAGAACAGTTAGAGAATTCTTGAAACAGAACAGAAATAAATTCTGGGATATCAGGAAATAAGTAAACAACAGAAAGCGGGGGGAGGGTCAATATAATAGGCATTCCTCTTAAATTTTCTAAATTTTGTTTGAAAGATGAAGCAAAAATTATAACACTGCCTAATATGTATTCCTAATTGTATGTAAGAGAAATATTTATATATTTTTACATATGTAAAATTTACATATAATTTTACAAGAGAATTATACTACAATGGGAGGAATGAAGGGATGTAAAGAGGTAAAGATCTTCCCCTTCACTCAAACTGTCAAAGTATCCGGCCAGGTGCAGTGGCTCACACCTATAATCCCAACACTTTGGGAGGTCCAGGCGAGAGGATTGCCTGAGCCCATGGGTTCGAGACCAGCCTGGGCAATCTGGCGAGACCTCATCTCTACAATAGCCAGGCATGGTGGTGTGTGCTTGTAGTTCCAACTACTTGGAAGGTTGAGGCGGAAGGAACACCTGAGCCCAGCATGTCGAGGCTGCAGTGTCCATGAGCGTGCCACTGCACTCCAGCCTGGGTGACAGAGTGAGGCTCTGACAAAAAAAAACCAAAAAAAAACTGGAAAAGTATCAACAACAGTGTACTTCACTGAGTTATGTGTATAATGTAATTCCTAGACCTATCACTAAATAATATCTAGACAAAGAAATACACTGAAAAACACTACAGATAAATCTAAAAAATGTTCCAGTAACCCATAAGAAGACAAGGAAAAGAAAACATAAACAAAAAAACACAGGAAACAAAAGATAAAATGGCAGACAAAATTCCTAACATATCAAACATTACACTGAACAAAAATGTTCTAATACATCAATGAAAAGACAAATATTGGGGGGGATTTTAAAAAGAACCAAACATATGACAACTGCAAAAAATCCACTTCAAATGTGAGTTGAGAGTAAAGGACGGAAAATGATATACCATGCAAACATTAATCAAAAGAAAGTAGGAGTGACTAGATTAATGCCAGATTTAAAAAATTACCAGAGACAAGCTGGTCGCCGTGGCTTATGCGTATAATCCCAGCACTTTGGGAGGCAGAGGTAAAAGGACTTTCTGAGCCTTCAGGTTCAAGACCAGCCTGGGCAACATAGTAAGACCTTGCTCTACAATAAATTAAAAAAATTAGCCGGGCATAGTAGCACACGCCTACTAGGAAGGCTGAAGCGGAAGGATCGCCTGAACCCAGCAGGTGGAGTCTGTGGTGACCATGAGCGTGTCACTGCCCTCTAGCCTAGGTAACAGAGTGAGATTCCTACTCAAAAAAAAAAAAAATTACAGAGAACTACATAACAATACAAGTGCCAATCCATTAAGAACACACAGAATTCCCAAATGTGTAAGCACCAAACAACAGACCTGCAGAATATATGAAACAAATGTTGATAAAAGTCTAAAGAGAAATAAACAAAGCCACAATTAGTTGGAAACTTCAACAACCACTCTAACAACTGACAGAAAAAAGACAGGCAAGGACAAACGAATCCAGCAACACCATTAACTAACCGGTTATAAATCAACATTTCAGAACATTACACCCAACAGCAGCAGAATAAACATTCTTTTCAAGAGCCAGAAAATACTTACTGACATACCATATCCTTGACTGTAAAACAAACTACATCAAATTTAAAATAGCTGAAATCACGCAGAGTGTGTTCTCTGACTGCAATAGAATAATACTAGAAATAGAAGAGAGGATAACAGTAAATTTTCCAAACACTTAACTAAACAACACACTTCTAAATAACTTAAGGGTCAAAGACAAAGTCTCAAAGGAAATCAAAATATCAAAATGTGTATGAAACAGCAAAATCAGTGCTGGGAGAGAGATTTACAACACCAAATGTTTACATTTTTTTTAAAGTAGGCAACTTGGCCATTGTCTTATTAGACTCTGGTGTGGCCATGTGCTCTTTGAGCTATGGCCAGGCCATGTTTTCTTAAGCTTTTGCCCCCTCCCCTACCTTGGGGAGGTGAATCTCCTCTTTCTCTCTCTCCAATTTACTTTCTAAATAAACTATATTTTCCAATCTTAAAAAAAAAAAAAAAGTGGACAACTTGGTGAGACCTCATCTCTTAAAAAAAAAAAAGCAAAAGTTTCCAATTGGCTGGGCGCAATGGCTCAGCCTGTAATCCCAGCACTTTGGGTGGCCGAGGAGAGTAGACTGCCTGAACCCATGGGTTCGAGACCAGCCCGGACAACTTGGCAAGACCTCATCTCTACAACAAAAAAAAGATTAGCTGGGTGTGGTAGCATGTGCCTGTAGTTCTGGCCACTTGGAAGGCTGAAGTGGAAGGATTGCCAGAGCTCAGCAGTTCGACGCTGGGGTGGCCATGAGTGTGCCGCTGCACTCCAGCCTGGGTGACAGAGTGAGACTCCAACTCAAAAAAAAAAAAGGTCTCCAATCAA
Organism: Tarsius wallacei; assembly: GCA_963574415.1. Taxonomy (NCBI): domain Eukaryota; kingdom Metazoa; phylum Chordata; class Mammalia; order Primates; family Tarsiidae; genus Tarsius; species Tarsius wallacei. Next base: position 14,402 of record CAUYQG010187111.1, read on the forward strand.
TAATCTAAGCTCCCATCTTAAGAAATGAAAAAGAAAAACAAAGTAAAAATAAACCTAAGGCAATAAAAAGGAAGAAAACAAATATAGAAAATTCTACAGAGAATAAGTAAAAATAAAAGATGCTCTTTGAAAAGATGAAACCACTACACTAGCAAGACTTACCAAAAGAGTGACAGGCTCGGTGGCTCAGCCTGTAATCCCGTGCCTTGGGAGGCTAAGGTGAGTGGATTGCCTGAGCCCGCGGGTTCGAGACCCGCCTGGGCAACTTGGCGAGACCTCATCTCTACAATATATCAAAAATTAGCTGGGCGTGGTAGCACGCACCTGTAGCTCCAGCTCCTTGGAAGGCTGAGGTAGAAGGATTGCCGGAGCCCAGCAAGTCAAGGCTGCGGTGGCCAGGAGCGGCCACTGTACTCCAGTCTGGGCAACAGAGTGAGACTCCAACACAAAAAAAAAAAAAGAGTGACAGGGCTGGGCTCAGTGGCTCAGCCTGTAATCCCAGCACTTTGGGAGTAATCTCAGCACTTTAGGAGGCAGAGGCAGTAGACTGCCTGAGCCCGTGGTTTGAGACCAGCCCGGGCAACTTG
>CAUYQG010187112.1:0-37094 GCA_963574415.1 Tarsius wallacei
TGGCTCAGCCTGTAATCCCACGCCTTGGGAGGCTGAGGTGAGTGGATTGCCTGAGCCCGTGGGTTCGAGACCCACCTGGGCAACTTGGTGAGACCTCATCTCTACAATAAATCAAAAATTAGCCGGGTGTTGTAGCCCACACCTGTAGTTCCAGCTACTTGGAAGGCTGAGGCAGAAGGATCGCCAGAGTCTAGCAGGTTGAGGCTGTGGTGGCCGGAAGCGGCAACTGCACTCTAGTCTGGGCGATGGAGTGAGACTCCAACTCAAAAAAATAAAATAAAATAAAAAATTACATTGCCTTAAGCCCTTGGACACACCTTGGTAAAACCACTACATTCTACTACTCACTTGGGAGGTACCAAAATGACTGAGCTGTTAAACTGTTTTTATCATATTAATGACTGAAGAGCATAGTTGCAACAGCAGCAGCCATATGCCCTGCCTGTGCCCAAGTCAATGCAAAGCAGGGGCCCAGACCTCTGGACAGCATCAGGGCCTGAGGATTAAGTTCCGGAGAAAAATGGGAAATAGATTTCACTGAAATAAATCCTCCCCACGTGGGGTATGGCTATCTACTGGTGTTTATGGATACTTTTTCTGGATGGGTAGAAGCCTTTGCCACCAAAAATGAAACTGCACTTATGGTTCCAAGGTTTTTGTTAAATGAAATTATTCCTAAGTTTGGGCTCCCCCTCTCTATTGGCTCTGATCATGGTCCTGCCTTTACCTTGTCCATAGTACAGCTGATTAGTAAAGCACTAAACATTAATTGGAAATTACATTGTGCTTGCCAAGCACAAAGCTCTGAACAGGTAGAACACATGAACCAGACTCTAAAATCTACTTTAACCAAATTAATAATAGAGACCGGTGAGAAATGGGTAAGCCTTTTGCCTTTAGCTCTTCTTCAGAACTGATGCACCTCATATAAGTCTGGGTTTACCCCATATGAAATCATGTTTGGAAGACCCCCTCCTCTGTTGCCCTGGTTACGAGATCCCATCCTAGAAGAAATAACCAATCTCTGTTAAAGTATCTCCAGTCCCTCCGGCAGGTCCAGGCCTCTGTCCACTCCAGCATCTGTGCTGCTTTGCCCACTCCGTCTTCCACATCTTGTCATCTGTTCCAGCCCAGAGATCTGGTTTTCAAGAAATTCCAGAAAAAAGGACTAACTCCTGTCTGGAAGGGCCTTTTGTCGTCATCATCACTACTCCAACAGTGCTCAAAGTTGATGGGATACCAACCTGGATTCACCACACACAAGTCAAGAGAGCCACAAAAACTGATGTAACTCCACCAACTCACTCCATTGACTGTGCTGTGGTAGCCAGGGACCCTAAATATCCACTCCCTTGGCCGACAAAGAAAAACAACCATCAAAAAAAGGCTAAAAAAGACAGCGTTGCTTCACCTTGCTCAGCCATCTGGACTGCAACGAGAGACCCTAAAAATCCTCTCAAACTCACCCTCCGAGCCCTCTGACCTGCTGCAACCACACCGCAGGCCGACCAACTGATGCACAACTAAAACATGAGACTTCAATTGCCCAGAATAGACTAATTTACCAGTTAAAAATTCTCTGAATGCATTGTACTCATTCCTTAGTCCTTGCCTTTGTCATCCAACTTGCTTTAGCTTTTGATATAGGTCTTATAACTGTAACTCCCGCAGATTGGAAATGTGGCGAAAGGGTTCTATTAATGCTATACTGTCTCTTATGCCTACGATGTATTATTGCCCTATTATGCTTACAATAAATTTAACTCGTTTCATTTTAACTGGGGAGTCTAAAACCATCCTTTACTCCTTCTCCCTAACATCTTTTGCCTCAGGGACAGTGTTAGCTGCTCAAAACTGGATGGGCCCTTTCAACCCAACCTGAACTGATCTGGTTCCTACTAACCTGGTCATTCTTATAATCCCTCTTTGAAACCTTCTCAACCTCCTTGTTAAGCCCCCTCATGTTCTTCTATTGGGCCCCCTTATGGACCATGCATGGAGGTATGGACCATGTCTCCATACCTATCTGTGACTCCCCCAACATGGACTTCTACCTATGCCCTCGAAATCCTGCCAACCAACACTGTAATCAGGCTGGCCATTTCTTTTGCCATAATGGAAATGTGTCACTATCACACCTTACAGTGGGGGGCCCAATGATACTTCCCAAGTCATCCTTTGGCAAGGTACCAGTCCAGAGACCCCAATCTGACACTGGTATACATAAAAATTATCAATCCCCTTCACTATTCTTGGGAAACAGGATCTACTTGGGGCATACGGGCATATATAACTGGCTATGACCCCAGTGCTTTATTCATCATCCAATTGTGAACACTCGCCTACCACCTAGCCAGGCTGGTAGGACCATTAACCAACTGGGGAGATCCCATGTTCAGTTTCCATCATTCTCCGCCTCTTGCTAACCAAATTACAACCCCGAGTTCACCTCAACATCTCCCAAAGTCAGCTCCAGAGGTTTGCCCAGGGGCACAGCCTCCAAAACTACCTATGGGGGCTCACCCAGGAGCTAGTCCACCAGCTTGACAGCCTCCTAGTTTTTTTCCTGTGCTAACTCATATGAACCATTTGCTCAATTCCACTTGGCCTCAGTTAGCTTCAGATTGCTGGCTCTGCTTAAAGTCAAGACCCCCTTACTATGCAGGCCTAGGGGGGTCAATACTCCTGTTGTCAGCAACACTGACAAAACTATGTTCTCCAAAAATGGTTCATGTAACTGGAAATGCCTCTTGACTTACAATCTCGGGTTTCAATCTAGCAGCTTCGCCGTTTTCTGATGTCTGCGTCTCGTCTCTCACTGAAACTGTAACTGAATCCGTGGCCTATGTGGCGCCTGCCAATACTTGGTTTGCTTGTCCTACCAGTCTTATCATCTGTATTACTGCTGAAATGTTAAACAATAAGCCTATCTTATGTATTACTGTTCATGTACTTCCCCAGGTATATGCTTACAGCAGTCCTGAAGGGACCCTTTTATTCAATCCTCCTGGTTTTCCAGCAACTCGTCGGAAACATGCTGCCTCCCTACTAGTGCCTGCCTTAAACGGGTTCAGCATAGCTGGAACAGCTGCACTCAGTATGCTACCCTGGTCCATAGAGAATTAGGGCTAACTAACCTTGCACAAGACATGAATTCTGACTTAAATTACATGCAATCTGCTATAGACCAACTCCATAACCAGGTAAACTCCCTAGCAGAAGTTGTCCTCCAAAATCATAGAGGCCTAGACTTGTTTTTCCTATCCCAAGGGTGACTTTGTGCTGCTCTCAGAGAAGCTTGTTGTTTCTACGCAAACAAATCTGGAAGTATTAAAGTCACCCTGCAAAAGGTCCAAGAAAATATTGACAGGTGACAAAAAGAAAGAAATGATAAATCGTGGTTCCAATCCTTGTTTGACTAGAACCCTTGGTTAACAACTCTCATCACCAGCTTGGCTAGCCCACGTATCCTCCTCTTCCTCAGTTTGCTTATAGGGCCTTGTATATTAAACTGAATTATTAACTTCATAAAACAATGAATCAATTCTGTAAAACTTATGCATGTAAGAACCTATTATAATTCCATACCCATGACCGATGAGTCAACGAATTGACTCATGTACAACTAAAAGGGGGGAATGAAATATCTAATGAAATATCTAAAATGGTTATAATAGCTTGCTTGATATAAGTAACTCCATTTTGTTAAAATCCTCCGTGTTAACTGCTTGCCTGACCTAAAAATGACGCCCCCGCCTCGTGTGTACATGTAATTGTTGTAACATTCCCATGACCACAGACCCACATCCTTGTCTCCCCTGATCTGTTCACCCTGACCATTTGAAAATTCCCTACCTTCAAGTTCCGTGTAATCGTATGCTTTGGTTAGCCGAAATCAGATGTTGCACTAAGGGATTATTCCTTGCAAAATTCCCCCTGCCACATCCCCATATTTTATTCCTATGTTTTGTTCCCTTTTGTTTTTAGTTCCTTGTGCCGTAACCCTCTTGCTATGTAACCTACTTGTGATTTTTGCCTTTATAAGCTTCTTGATTGTTTCACCCGGGGTTGAGAGCTTCCTTGGTGTGAGCCTACTCTTGACTGCGTGCTCTTAAAGGACTCATAATTCGAGCTTGGTGTGCTGGCGATTCTCCTTTCTCACAGTTCGGCTATAACATGGCCTCATTTATATGAGGTTCAATCTTTTATTTGAGGCTGGCCCTTTCATAAAACAGTGACTTTAAAACGTACCATGCACGAGAATCACTTGAGTTTTAGCAAGTTCTTGAGTGCGTACTAAAACTCAAGACTTCTAGACCCAACCCCCGGACTTCAGATCCAGTTGGGCTGGGTGGGCTTGCGAACGTGCATTTCTAGCAAGTTTCTGGGTGTATTTGTCAGGGTTGTGCCGAGACACAGAACCAATACTTTTAAATTTTATTATTTTAAAACTTATTTTGAAGCATTGGCTCAAGCAGTTAGGGTGACTAGCAATTCCAGGATCTGCAGTTCAAGTGCAAAGGCTGCCTTTGGGCAGAATTTCCTCTTGTGAGGAGTAGGGCAGTTATCAGTCTTGTGTTCTATTCAGGCCTTCCACTGAATGGGGTGACACTCACTCATGATTAGGGAGAGCAATCTGCTTTTCTTAAAATCCACTGATGTAAATGTTAATTTCATCAAAAAATACCCTCAGAGAAACATCCAGAATAATATTTGACCACATATTTGGGCATCATGGCCCAGACAAACGGACACATAAAATTAGCCATCACACCAGGTGGCGCTGTTGATAAGAAGTGATGCGCACTTCTTAGTCAGACTGAGACTAATTATTTGAGAGAAATGGATGCTGGCAAGTTCATATCATACTGATCATTGCTCCACCCCAAAATTGTATGGAGAAGCATATTCCTTAGATGTAGGCTTTTCTGTTGATTATGGATAAACAACTGTTAAGGTAAGCTGGACTTATCTATACAAAGCTACAGTTTATATCATTGGACATTCTTCCATTGTACCTATTACATTTCCTTTATGTTTTAGTTTTTTTTTATTTTTTTTATTTTTTTTGTGTTTTGAATTAGGGTCTCACTCTATTGCCCAGGCTGGGTTTATAGGCATGTGCCACCACACCCAGCTAATTTGTTGATTTTTTTTATAGAGATGAGGTCTCACTATGTTGCCTAGATTGGTCTCGAACTCCTGGGCTCACGCTCCTGCCTCAGCCTCTCAAAGTGCTAGGTACAGGCATGAACCATTGCACCTTGCCTAAATTTTTATAAGACTGTTTTTTCAGCCGGGCTCGGTGGCTCAGCCTGTAATCCCAGCACTTTGGTAGGCTGTGGTGAGTGGATTGCCTGAGCCTGTGGGTTTGAGGTCAGCCCGGGCAACTTGGTGAAACCTTGTCTCTACAATAAATCAAAAATTAGCTGGATGTGGTAGCGTGCACCTGTAGTTCCGGCTACTTGGAAGGCTGAGGCAGATGGATCGCTGGACCCCAGCAGATATTGGGGTGGCCGTGAGTGAGCCATGGCACTCCAGCCTGGACAACTCAAAAGAAAAAAAAAAAAACAATGTTTTTTTCTTGTGAAAACTTTCATATAGAAAACAGAAAACAACTGATATTCTTTGTAAAAGGGTATACTCTTATCCTGCAACTTTGACCCATAGTTGTCAAAAATAGACTTTAAGAGAGATAAAGGTAGAACATCTCTTTCTCTCAGCTGTATATTAATAAATGATTTAGTTCATTTTATCAGTTGATTGGCTTATTAAATGAAAGTAATTAGGTAATGAATTATATTGTAATGTGGATAATGGTTTTCTAATTTATCTCTATGCTAATCTGTTTTCATATAATATACTGGGTTTCCTTGAACCTAGAAGACAGTTCTTGTAATAAATACATCCTAAGTGATTTCATTTCCACATTGTTTTCTTATATTTTAGAGTTGACACATTTTCAGAAGAAAGAACTACTTCATCACTTACATCTGAAGAAAATGAAGGTAGTTTTAAAGACAGAATTTTATCATCATATGAATGTGCAGCTACCAGTGTAGGTGAATATCGAGTAAGTCACTTTAGTGAAAGTCATCTTCCATCTTCAAGTGGGATTAGTTCATCTTTCTCATTGTTTTATTCAAAAGGAAAGGAAATGTTTCCAAGCCATAGAAAGCCTCCAGGAAATGAACATGAAACAATACAATTTTCCTCCAAGCAATTATTTTCAATAATGAAAACCAACAAAAATAAAAATACAGTGGTTTCTTCTGATTTTAACTTTTCAATAACTAGATTCACTGTTGACAGTGAAGATCTGAATGTGGCACCTTGCCCTTCTGTCCATTTGTTTCTTTCTAGAGACCAAGTTAGACGTCTGGAAGAAAATGTGAGAGAGCAAATTTCTTCAAAACCCAAAGCTGTGTTAGAGAGTGAAACTACTTATCTGTGCTCAAGACCTCAAGAATCTTTGACTCAGAAACAACATTCTGTTGGAATGGTTAGTTCCGAGCAAGCACAAGATTATTTTCCAGGACAAAGTGATATTCAGAATGAAGGTTCTTATGAAGCCCAATTTACTAGTCAAGCCCAACAATTAATTCACAGTCAAGAATCAATCAGCCAGCCTGATATCAAGGCCAGTACCTTTGCTCGGCCTCAAGATATGATGAGGAAACTATTTTCCAGCAGCACACACGACTCCTTCCAGATACAAGATTTTGACAAGAGCCAAAATTTTGGTAAAATCCCATGTATTGTTGAAACACAAGAGTCAATCAAAGGTCTAGAGTCTGATGAACACTTAGATGAGACCCAATATTTAGCTTATTTTGAAGATTCAAACAAGATTAAATATTCAACAAAGGGGCAAAATACTGTCTTGAAGAATGCTGAGTTTCTAGACTTAACTGTAAATCCAAATTCAGTTGCTGAAGATATGTCCCAACTAGAGAGTATAAAGCCACAAGGTCAGCAACAAATTGCTTCATCAGAATTAAGTCAGGATTCTGTATATAGCTCAGTGCCTCTTTCACCTACCATTAAAGGGCAGAAAAACAGAAGAAAAATACCAGACAGTAAAAGCAAACTCAGTCTTAATGTTAGATCTCTAAAAGTGAAGAAAACACCAACTTCACAGGTGTTTCAAATCACAGTTTATCACGCTTTAAAAAATAAGGATGAGTTAGGATGCAAGTATAACACTGAGAAAAAAGAACTATGTGAAAAGAAAGATATATCAGATATAGCTTTGCATCTTATTTCTGTTTCCATGCGTATTCCTCCTTACATTAAAAAGTATTCCAGAAAAAAACTAGTAAAAATTGTACCAGGTTTAATGAAATATGGACATTATCTGCAGAAGCAAAATAAGTTGCCAGATGCAGAGAAAATTAATAATTCAGGTTCTATTGAGGAGAGAGGAATCTCAAGGGTTATTAAAAATGTAAAGCAGTATGGCAGAGAAAATAAAGGACTAAAAAAATTTTCACCAAAAACGTTACCTCAGCTAGAACAGTCTTCTGTGGCCAACACTGTTCAAGTAAAAGTACCTTGTTCATTAATAGAAGCAATCAGTAAGAGTAAAGAGTCTCTTAAAGACCCAAGCACACAAGCAAAGGAAATTGGTGTTACAGAATTTCAAGCCACAAATAGTAAAGAAACATTTGACCTACATGTTCCAAAGCATGAAACACCTTTAGAAGCAGCTGTATCTGAACCTATGCAGAAAGTTGTTTCCTCTTCCACAAGGGAATTGAACCGAAGAATGAAAATACAGGAGGACCTACCAAGTACAGAGAACTCCCAACTTCAGCTTTCAAATGGAGAGGAGTTACCTACTAGAACACCAGAAAAGCAAAGATGCTTTCCAAAGGAAAATACACAGAAACAAAAAGAATCTATGGAAATTATTCTGAAGTTGTCAAATGTCCATATGCTCATTTCCCTGGGAAACAAAAAACATAACAGCAGTGAAGAATTAGAAAGCTTGAAAATTCAAGTACATACAGAAAGTATAAATCAGAAGGAGAAGGAACCATTAATACTTAATATTACAGAATACAATGACCTAAGTGAAAGTGAGGAACTGGAATGCAACACTAGACTTAACGTAAAAAAGGTGCATCAAGATCAAAAAATATCTGATGCATTTCACAATGCCACTTACAGAACCATTTCTGAACCACCTGATATGGAAATGCATAGCAGATTAAAAGCCAAGACAGACACTTCAAGGGTAATAAGGTTCAGTCATTTGGCGTCAAAGCAAGAGAAATTACCAGATGAAAATAAAACACAGACTGCAAACTGCATTGATAAAAGCTCTGTATGTAAAAAGTCACAACAATGTGACAGAGAGGAAGAGGAACAAGAAGAACAAGAAGTCATTCTAGAGCTGACACAAGGTTTCAAGTTCAGCATACAGCTAAAACAAAAACCCAAATATTTCAAATTTGAAATGGAACAGTCCAGTACAGGAAGTAGGAAAACTCCAAATAAAGAGCAAGAGGTACACCCACAAACTCTTTCGACACCAACTGTTTTGGAGACTAGTCCATGCCCTGTGATGGATTCATTTCAAGTTGAGCAGATGAAGCACAGCACAGATAGACCTGTAAGCAGAGAAAGTGCCACAGAGCCAAATAATTCACTTACAATGCCAGAGAACTTGCCAGCTAGTAACATTTTAATTGAAACACCAGAGAGTGGTGTCCCATTTGGTGAAAACCCCAGAAACACACTGGATAGTCATTTTGAAGAAGAAACGGAGGACTTAAAAAGAGATTTACCAACAGTTGCCCTGGGATCTTTCAATATCCATATGTTCACTTTACCATATTTTAAAAGGCAAAAAATTAAAAAGAAACAATCTGGAAGAAAAAGTGTACTCAGTGTCAAAAATGTAATTATGAAAGTAAAAAAGCCATCAGTCTTAATGACTCCTTATATCAGGGTACATGGTACTCCAAGACATGGAAGAAAATTGAGAGGTAATTTTGAAATCATAATTAAACAGATGCTGCAAGATAAGGTTGTTATGGATGTGCTTCTAGATGTTATTCACTCTCACATGTCTATTTTGCCTAATACTGGAATGCGTAGCAAATTAAATGAAGAGAACCACAATCATACTAAGCGACTACAAGAGCAATCCCAAGTTGAAAGGGAAGAAAAGTGTTCAGATTCCATTAATAAGGGAAATGAATCTCAATACACACTAGAAACTAAATTGCAAGATGAAGTGGAAGGGATCACAGAACCCCTACTAAAAGCAGTTCCTCCTGATATCTGGAACTTCAGACTGGAAGCAAATCCAGCAAAGGAGATTAAAACAGAGAAAGAAGTGCATCAACCAGTCCCATTCACAGAAACCATTATGGAGTCTATTGACGCCCCTATAATGGAGCCATCTCATGCTGAGAATGTGAAGAGAAGCCAGATAGCACAGACAGACTTCAAATGCACTGCAGATTTGGAGATGCCTCTATCAATGTCAGGAAAATCACTGACTAGAGACCCTTTAAACCAAATAAGAGAATGTGATGCTCCAAGTAATGGAAGTGATACGAGGAGAATAGATGGTTTTGCAGGAAAAAAGGCAGAATTACCAAAAGATGTACCAGCAACTTCTCCAGAGACCTTTCATTGCTTCATACCTGTTTTATCTTGTTCTAAAATAAATAAAAAGAGAGTAACATTTGCAGCCATTTCAATTATTTCGGAGCTTAAATGTATAAATATGAAGGTAGCGAAGCCGTCACTCTCACAGATAATCAATATCACAAGCCATAGAAGGAAATTGAAATTGAACTTTAAGACAAAGAGCAAAAAGATAAACCAAGCTAAGGGACTGGTACCTAAATATCTAAATGCTTTTTACTCCCCCATGTATAGCAGATTACAGAGAGAATTCTGTCATTCTCAGTTAAAGCAAGAAGAACCAGCATGTAAAAAGTACATTGATGTCTTTGCTAAGAGTAGTGCATTTTGTGACACAGAGGAAAAATTGCAGGTTGGAGAGAAAGAGGAACAAAAAGCTTTACTAGAATCAACTGCACAGCAGAACCAACACCTAGAGTCTGATGCTCATCAAATGAAGGAGATTCACCTTGACGAATCAGACCCAGCACTGAACTGTTTAACACAGGAGCTTCCTATTATTGGGCAAAGTGTGCCGTGCCAAATAGGTTTTACACCAACTACCTTGGAGGCTAGCCTCAAAATGGGTCCTCTAGAAACTGAAGAACTAAAGAATACCAACAAAATAGAGAATTCCATAAAAGTCCCTGTGGTTGCTAAGATTCTACCTCCCAAACCAGGGAACTCATCACTTGATGAACTTTTGAATACAGCAACAAAGTGTGGCTTATCATCTGGTAGAAACTCTAAAAGGGAACTAGACTCTTGCTTTGTGGAAAAATATTCAGAGTTACCAACAGATTTGGAAGTGTCATTCCTGCAATCTTCTGATTCTGTTATAATGTCCTTTGTTTCTAAATCTAAAAGACCAGGAAAGACATTAAAACTAGCAAAGAAGCAAAATCCAGTAAGTCGCAGATGTAGAACTATGAGAGAATTAAAGCCATCTGTTTCATACATGTTTCATGGCAGACATAACAATTCACTGCAAAGCAGTATTAAAATGCAGATGAAAGATCCACAGAGAAAGAAAAATGTAGCAGATGCATTTTTGAGCATCATTCACTCCAAGGGGCCTATTTTGCCCAATATCAAAATAAGGAGAAGTTTAAATGTGGAGACAGAAATGCAGAGGATAGCAAGCTGTGGTCATATGCAGCAAATGCAAGAGAAATCAAGTGGAAGAAAATTATGTTGCCCAGATTCTATTGACTCGAGTAGTTTATCTAACAGTGTGAAATATGGAAAAGAGGTGGAAGAGGAGCCTGAATCTTTACAGGTTCCAGAGAATAGCCATGACTTCACACTCAGTGCACATCAGAAGGCTCATGACCTTGTCAAACCAGATGAGAAACTGAACCAACCAGAAAGTACAAATATGCAGGTACAACCACAAACACATCTTACACAAATGATTTTGGGGTCTACATGTCCTATGTGGGATAAATTTCAACTTGAAGAGCTAGAGAGTGGTGTTAGGTTTTCGCCTCTGAAGTCTGGGGAAGCAAAGATTGATGGAATCATATTTTCGGTAGGAGAAGGTAGTATCTCATCTGATTCAAACCATCAAAAGGAACAGGCTAGTAATAGTGAAAAGATAGAGACAGCGACTTTTAATTTCTGCACACTTACTTTGTCTACACCTATATTTAGGAGAAATTTGAAAAAATTTTCAGACACGAAAACATTAGTGAATCCCAAATGTGGAATTAAAAAGGCAAAGAAACCAGCAATTTCATACATGCTCAATATCAAGGGTGATGTCAGATCAAAGCATAGAAAAGAATCAGTATATAACTTGAAAAACAAAATGAAAGAAGTGCATCAAGGTGAAAAAGTGGCAGATAAAACAGACTCTTTCATGACTATTATACCTGACATTAATATGTGTTGCAAGATAGAAACAGAAGACGACACGCTAAGAGAGAAAAGACTCAAGTCTAGTCAAGTAAAGCAAAAGATATCACCACATAAAGGGAGTATTACATTAGATGACATCCAAAAACCCGATCTTCAAGATGAAGAGGAAGATACTTTCTGGGATGGAAATCGTAGAAGGAAATGGGATAGTTCTATTTCTGAGAAAAAGGTATGGAAACAAAAGGACTCACTAAGAACAGTCTTAAAACTTTCCAGTTTCTCCAGACTTGAGTCACCTAAATCTGAAAGCTGGAGCCACACATTAGAGTTTGAGGGCAAGAAAAGTCCAATGAGTCCCAAGCATGTAACTTTAAAGGCAAAGCAACCACCAATTTCACAGTTGTTTAATATCACAAGGTATCCTACAGAAGGCCATAGAAAAAAGAAGCAATGCCACTTTAATTACAAGATGAAAGAGAAGCAGTGGTATGCAAGTATAGAAGAGACATTACTTAGTACCACTGAGAATGCTGAGAGTCCATCACCCAAATCAATGATTGATAAACTCTCATTCAGTACAAGAGCAAGGGACACTCTATCTAATAGACTACTTCAAAAGAATCTGCATAGTCATATTACAAAGGAAAAGGCAGAGTTAAAAGAAAACTTAGCTACAACTTTCTTGGGCCCTTTAGATTTCTTCATGCCTGTTTTATCTGACTCTACAAGTAAGATAAACACAGTACAGTTATCAGAAAGGAATGTTATATTGGATCCCAGAAGTTTAACTGCGAAGGAAAAGAAATCACTAATTTCACAGACACATAAAGCCAATAGACAGTTTATCACAAAACAAAGGAAGAAACTTGAATCCAATTTAAAAACTCTATTCAACAGAACACTTCAAAAAACTCTGAATGGTCATATTACAGAGGAAAAGGCGGAGTTACAAGAAAACTTAACCATAACTTTCTTGGGCCCTTTAGATTTCTCTATGCCTAGTTCTAAAAGCCAGATAAACACAGTACAGTTATCAGAAGGGGAAATTATATTGAATACTGAATGTTTAACTATGATGGAAAAGAAGTCACCAATTTCACAGATACGTAAAACCAATAGACAATTTGTCACAAAACATAGGAAGAAACTTAAGTCCAATTTAAAAACCAACCTAAAAGCAATGTGGCAAGGTAAAAATGTGACTGATGAATTTCCAAATACCATTTGCTTCACTCCAGGTGACTTCAACATTACAAAGCAAAGCAGATTCCAAGCAGAGGTAGACAGGAGAGTATCAGGGTTGAGTCGCACAGGACCAACACAAGTAGAGTCACCTGTTAAAGGGACAGCAACATATTCTGATTCCATCGATATGAGAGAGACTTCCAACTTTTTTAAGGAAGCCAAACAACATGATAGAGAAAATGAAGAGAAGCAAGAACATCCAGTAGAAACCGGTTCATTCTATATGAAAAACTTAATGATAAATGAACCTCATCCTGGCAAATCAGAAGGTGTGCGTTTAAGAGAGCCTTTTTTCCCAGAAAGTCATATTTACAAAGAGAATTTAGAAAAAAATGTAAAAACAGAAAAAAACAAAAATGTAAACATGAGTCTCAAAATTGGACTTCCAAGGATGGGGAAATCAGATATTTGTGCAGAACTGAGTGAGACAAAAGGTGATGCTATATCTAATGAATATGATCAAAAGAAAATTGACCATTTCATTTTAAAAGAAGTTTCTTACAATTTGCCAGGAATTGTCCTAGAATCTGTTGGTAGGCATTTGTCTGCTTCAGAAGAAATTAAAAGACAGAATGATAGCCTAAAAATAGCTGACAGGTCATGTCCCAAAGGTATAATTTTGAAAGCAAAGCAATCAGCAGTTTCACAATCCCTTAACATGGTAGATGATATGGAACAGAAACAGAACTTTAAAGCCCAGAAGATACAAGTGGGGAGAGATAAAGCTGTATTAAATGCAGAGTTAAAATATATACAAACTTCATTGCCAGTTCTACTACACAGAAAAGTGAAGGCATCACCTAGTACCTGGAATATGTATGAAAAATCCTCTGAAAAGAGAAATGCCCTAAATAAAGCAATAGTTAGAGAGGAAGAAGGGTATAGACAACAGGTTTTGTTTAGAACAACTCCACAGTATATCCAGCCATTTGAATTTGGGGCAGATCAGATGAGACAGCCTTGTCCTTCGGAAACAGAAACTGCTTTAATCAATACAGCATGTCCCAAGAATGTCACTTCTCAGAAAACCAAAGTGGATTTAATAGATCAAGAATCAAATGCTACAGAAGAGTTTAGTTCAGGGCCTGCTTTTTTCTCTAAGCTACATCTACTTCAAGTTGAAAAGAAGAAAAAGAAATGTAAAACTGCAAACAGAAAAGCAAGAGCAAATCCCAAGACTCTTGCCCTCCAAAAGAAACAAGAGCCATGTGTTTTGGGAACTACCTGGAGTTCGCCTTGTGCCTACACACCTATTTATCCTAAAACCATAAGACATAAAGATAAGGCAAAAACAGCAGATGTGGAAAGCACTATGTATACCCAACAGGTAATACTGAAGGCAAAGAAAACACCAGTTTCCCAGCTGCTTAGACGTGGTACTGGAAGCCATAAAAAACTGGGAGGTAGCACTGAACAGGAGAAGGCATCCCACCTGAGTCAAAGTGCAGTCAATCTAGTTCTGAGGGCTGTTTTTGATTCTAAATGCCTTCCATCTGGCATTAACAAGCTTACAGAAATAAGAATGGAGAAAAGCAAGCCAAGAGAGGAAGTATGCATCCTTCCACATGTAAAGCTGGGGATACCACAGAGTGAAGCAAAAATGCCATTGTCAGAAAGTATTAATATGTCCAGCATCATTAGAAAACTGGAACAAAATACTAGAGAAGAAGAACAAAGATACCAAGACAATTTAGTAGACATACCCCAACAGTATGTTAAACCATTAAGGATTAAGTTACAACAATTGAAGGAGTATCATCATATCAAATTAGAAGTAGATTTGCAAAGAAAGCTGTGCTCTGAACTAACTTTTCAGAAAGGAGTTGTTCCCACGACAAACCTAAGATCTGTTGCCCACCCCATGATGAAACCTCTTCATCTGGAAAACACAGGAGAAGTGGCTAAGGAGGGAGATGTGTACATTAATAAAAAAAATATTTCACATGCATTAAAAGAAGCTGATATCTTAGTAGGTCCTAAAGGGCAGAAATTTCTTTGTACAAATCTAAAGGTCCAGCACAAAATGTCTGCAGTGCAGAAAGGACAAGTGAATCCAAATTACGATCCTGAAAGTATTCTAGATTCTGTATCTTTTCCCCACAGGGGCTCTTTTCATTTAAAAAAGGCAGTGAATACAAGAAAAGATCATGTTAGTCTCTCTGAAAGTTCCAATGAAAATCCACAGGGAAAAGAGCAATCCAAGCTAACTCACGTTGGTCCTTCTTTTCCTTATCTTGAATTGAATAAAGAGACTACTGATGGGGTGATCTCAAATAATGTAGAAAGGACAAAACAATATATATCACAGAGAAAGAAGAGGGATGAAGTAAAAACAGTGGATATGAAAAGAATAATGAACCTTAACATTACTTTGAAGGCAAAGAAATCATCACTGATGCATACACTCAATAGGAAGAAGTATATGTTGCTGTTGGATATTATCAAACAAGAGAGCAAGATGCAAGAACGTAAAGGTAAATCAGGTGTGAAACTGACAAACTTGTGTATTTCCTCACCATCTCTAGTACATCCTGATTCAAATTTAAGAGTAAATACAGGAAAAGATAAGCCAGGAATACTTAAGAACTGCCTCCCATCACTAAAGCTTCAAGCATCACCAAATGTAAAAAAAGTATCATTTGCAGAGACAATTGATAGAGCTAATTTAAGCATTGTAATAGAATCAAAATGTTTGCTAAAGAAAAAGAAGAAAGATGGAGAAAGTATAGTAGATGTGAACGATATAATGGGTCTCATATGTACCATTTTGAAAGGAAAGAATTCACCTTTTAAACGCTTACTGCATGGAAAGAAATCTCAGTGGAGCAATAAAAAGCGAGATAAAATGACACAGAAAGAGAAGAGTAATCTAGATGTAGTTCAGAATAAACCCCATGCTTCTATTATTTCTTCACCTCACTTGAAATGGTATCCTAGAGTAAAAGAGGTATACATGAGAGGAGTAACAAGATTCTGTCTTCCATCATCAACACTTCAGGAGTTATCAGGTACAATGGAAAAACGTGAGGAGCCAACTGACGATATTTTAAGCAGTATAAGAAAAGCAAAACATATGTCACATAAGGATAGAGTGGAAATGGCTTTGGAAGAAATGGTGCATTCCAAAAGAATAGCTCTGAAGACAAAACAATCTTCAGTGTCACAAGAATCACAATTGAACATCAAAGAAAAAGAGAAAAATATGCCAGGAGTTAAAGAAGTTCCAATTCGGAGCAAACATCTTTCTTCCATCTCTTTTCCTCCTTACACTAATATGGGCACAGTAAAAGGAGAGGCAGCCATGCCAATAAAAATGACATCTTCTTTTTCACAACCAAATATCCAGAAGTCATTAGCTATAGACAAAATAGTATGTGAAAGGCCTTTTTCTGCTATTATCTCAATCCGTGTAAAAAAAGTCCTAGAACATATACTGCCAGAAGTAGAGGTGAAGGTTAAAATGGAAAAAGTCATACCTTTGCAGAAAAAGAAATCATTAGTTTCGCAGGAAATTCAGTTGGACATCAGAGACCAAGAGGGAGGGATACAAAAAACTAAAGGTGAACCAAGTGTGCTTCTGACCAATACTAGGACTTCCATACCTTCTTCTTCTCACTTAAAATTGAATAAAAGGATAGAAAAAAGAGATACAAGATACTCTCTTCCAGAATTATCACACCACAAACCATCAAATATAGTGAAAAAAGCAAATGGGGAGGCCATTGAAGTTGATATCACAAGTGATGTACAAAAAGCAAAAGAAAATATGCCACAGAAAGAAGAGGAGAAAGTAAAGATATCAGCCAGGAAAGACATCCTGCATCCAGAAGATAGAGATGTAAAAGGAAAGAAGACATTTTTACAGGACCTA
The DNA here is from genome assembly GCA_963574415.1 of Tarsius wallacei. Lineage (NCBI taxonomy): Eukaryota > Metazoa > Chordata > Mammalia > Primates > Tarsiidae > Tarsius > Tarsius wallacei. The sequence goes on from CAUYQG010187112.1 coordinate 16,619, forward strand.
CCACTGATTCTTCTAGAGCAAAGGAAAACAGATCCAGAAAGCCATACAGAAGAAAAAGTAGATAGAGATGGCCAGGAGCAAGAGAAAGAGGATGGAGAAGGCAAAGAACAACAACAAAAAATGGATCAAGAAGGCATGGAGCAAGGAAAAATTGATCTAGAAGGCATGGACCAAGGGAAAATGGATCTAGAAGGCCAAGAGAAGGAAAAAGCAGATAGAGAAGGCCAGGAGCAAAGGAAAGAGGGTGGAGAAGGTGAGGAACAAGAAGAAGCAGATAGAGAAGGTCAGCAGCAAGGGAAAGAGGATGAAGAAGGCAAAACACAAGGAAAAAGAGGTCAAGAAGACCAAGAGCAAGAAAAAATAGATAGAGAAGTCCAGGGGCAAGGGAAAGTGGATGGAGGTGTTAAAGAACAAGGAGAAGCAGATCAAGAAGTTAAGGAGCAAGGAAAAAAGGATGGAGAAGTTAAAGAGCAAGAAAAAATGGATCGCGATGTTAAAGAAATAGGGAAAATGGATGAAGAAGTAAAAGAAGGAAAAATGGTTGAAGACGTTAAAGAGCAAGGGAAAACAGATCGAGACATTAAAGAGCAGGGGGAAATGGATCAAGAAGTTAAAGAACAAAGGAAAACAGATCGAGAAGTTAAAGAAAAAGAGAAAATGGATGGAAATGTTAAAGAGCAAGGGAAAATAGATCAAGCAGTTAAAGAACAAGAACAGATGGAGGGAGAAGTTAAAGAACAAGAAAAAATGCATGGGGACATTAAAGAGCGAGGGAAAACAGGTCAAGGAGTTAAAGAACAAGGGAAGATGGAGGGAGAAGTTAAAGAACAAGAGAAAGTGGATCAAGAAATTAAAGAGCAAGGAGAAAAGATTAGAGAAGACCAAGACCAAGGGAAAGTAGATGAAGAAGTTAAAGAGCAATGGAAAACAGATGGAGCAGGTGCAGTGCAAGGCAAACTGGGTGGAGATGAGAGTGAACAGGAAGTAGTTTTGTCCCAACAGTCGCATTTCGAGTCTTCTCTAGCTCATTGTGAACTGGGCACAAGGGTAGAAGGAAAGAAATACATACAAGGAACAACAAGGTATGCTGTTTCACAAGTAAGACACCAGAAATCATCTGATGCAGGGAAAATAGCACATACAAGGTCAATTGGGGATCTCTCAAATGGTGTAAAAACAGTTTCAGAGTACAAGCCACAGAAAGGAGCAGATAGAGGAAAAATAGTAACCATGAAATATGTAATGCCACCTGAAGGCACGACTTCCAAGGCAAAGCAATTACCACTTTCACGTGCTCTCAGTATCACTGGTGGCAGTGGCTCACAAACTAGAGAAGAACAGGCAGACATAAAAGAAAAATTGGAACACATACAGAAAAGAAAAAGTGAACTAGATGAGGTTCGAACAACACCTTCTGTACCTCACGATAAATTAGACAAAGGTGTAGAAGGCAAGGAAGAGAAACACGGAGTAACAAGATCCTTTCTTCCACCCTCACGGGACATGGTATCATCAGATACAGGGAAATTCAAATATACATTGTCACCTTCAAATGATACCTTAATCAAGTCAAAAAGATCAGAAAATATACCACAGACAGAAGAGGATAAATCAAAGTACATAGATATAAAGGCACAGAAATTACTCCTTTCCAATATACTCAAAACAAGGAATCTGCAAGCGAACCTCCAAAAACAAGGGAAAAAGACAAAGGAAGGTGAGATGGAAACAGTTGTGCTTCTGAGACAAACATATCCCATTGTCTGTTCCTCAACATCTTTAAAATTGGACACAATAAAAGGAGAAGAAGGTGAATCCAGAATAATAGGAAGCTATGGGCCACACCTTGAGCTCCAAGAAGCATTGTCTTCAGATGAAATAACACCTACAGAATCAAGTGATAGCCTTGTAAAGAAAGGAAAACATCTCCCAAAGAAAGAAGACACAGTACGAGCAGTAGCCAAGGATGACTTAATGCACCCCAGTGGTGCAGTTTTCAAGGCAAAGACATCAGCACCTTCACTTGTCTTCAGTGTCACTGAACACAGTCCTCTGAGCAAGAGAAAGGAGCCACCGTGGGGCATGAAAGAGACAGTAAGAAAGAAGCAGGAAAGGCCAGGAGGTCCTGATGTGCTTCTGATGGAAACTCATTCTTCCATGCCATCCCCATCTCACCGTAGATTCTTACCTACACAGCTAGAGCTTTCTATATTTTCAGATGCAGAGAAAAGCAGATGTGCAGGTTCAAAGGACAATATTAGCTCACATAATATAACATTAAAAGCAAATCAACATATGCCATATAAAGAGGTAAGTGAAGGAGTAAAAATAGAAGACAGGAAAGGTAGAATACTCCCCGAAAGAATAATTTTGAAAGCAGAGACATCCTCACTTGCACAACCATACAAGGGAAAGAAACACCCTTTGAATATTAAAGAGCAAGGGAAAGAAGAACAGGAAAGCAAAAGGGAACCCAGAATGGATTCAACTTCTGTTTCCTTATCCCCATTTCACCTGAAATGCAGCTCTAGAATGAATGAAAAAGAAGGTGCTCTAGGAAAAACACAATTCTCTTTTCCACCAGCAAAGATTTGTGATTCATTAGATTCAGGCAAAAAAGCATATGCTAAGTCATTGGATGGTTATATGTTAAGTGACAGAAAAGGGTCAATACAATTTATAACACAGGAAGAAGAGAAAGATAGATTCAAAGTAGCTGTGAAAAACAAAATGTTCCCCAAATATATGGATCCGAAGGTGAAGAAGTTACTATCTTCACATGTTCTTGGTACCATAGGAAAGTGGAGACTTAAGGTACAAAAGAGAAAGATGCAGGAAGATAAATATGAACAGGTTATGGGTCTGACAAACAAGAATACTTCTCTACTTACTCCACCGTATCTTAAGTTTGATACAACAAAAAAAGAGGAGAACATGGTAAGAATTCCAAAATCATGTCTCCCACAATTAAAGTCCAAGGAATCATCAGATGCAAGGAGAGTTGCAGGCCCAGAAACAACTGATGGAGAACTTTCAGATAAGGTAAAAGAATTCAAAGCACACGTGCTACAGAAAGGAGAGAAGGATAGAGAAAAAGTTGTGGATAAGAATAGTGTGGTGAATCCCAACAAAATATATTTGAAGGCAAAGACATCACCTGTTGTACATACATACAATTTAAGTGAACTTCAGTGGAAAACTGGAAGGCTAAAGGAAAAAGCAGAGGAAGTTAAGTGTGAGCCAGGTATGATGTTGACTAAGAGTTCTTCTGGATCTTCCTCCCCACTTCACCTCAACGTGAATACTGGGATCAAGGAAGAAAGCATTCCATGGTTAATGAGACCCTCTCTTTCCCAAGTAAACCTCCAGGAGTCATCAGATTCTGAAGGAGGCATATATATAAAGCCAGTTGCTAATAATATTTTAATCAGCCTTCAAACAGGAAAACAACATGTGCCACAAGGAAAGGAAGAGGTTGGAATGCAAATAGTGACCATCACAATATCCCCCAAACATCAAGAAAAGAAGGTACAGGAATATAAAGATGAGCTGAGTATGGTTCTGACCATATCTCCTTCATTCACATCTCAGCCTCAACTCAAAGTGGATAAAGAAACACATGAAGATGTTGAAACCCTAAGACTTATAAGGTCTGCTTTACAGAGAATATCACATGCCGGGGAGACCGTACAGACAAAGTCAGTTGATAGTGATAGCTCAAAAGATGTCCAAAATGAAAAGCAACATATGCCTCAAAAAGAAGAGAGGACCAGAGAAAAAATTGTAGATATGAGAGGTACGGATATAACTCTGAAGTCAAAGAAATCACCTCGTTCTGGTATACTCCATAGATCAGAGCTGCATCTGAATATTAGAGGGCAAAAACAAAAGGAACCTGAAGGTCAAGGTAAACCACCATGTATGGTTCAAAGAAAAGTGTACATTTCCAAATTTTCACCCAACCCTAAACTAGATAAAGGTATGCAAGTAGACGAACAAACATCCTCTTCACCTCTGCTAATGCTTTCAGCATTATCCATTGCAGAGAAAACAGCAGAAACAGAGGCAGCAAGTGGTGATGCAAAAAAGGGAAAACCACATATGTCACAGAAGGAAGAAAAGCATGAAGTGAAGATGGTAAAGATGCAGATCAGGGTGCACTGCAGAGAGGCAAGAAGTTCACCACTTTTGCATTTCCTTAATGCAAAGGAATTTGTGTTGAATATTAATGAGGTGAAGAAAAAAATACACAAAGATAAAGGTGGAGCATGTGTGGTTCTTACAAGGACTTTTCTTTCCATACCATCAGAGCCTCCCCTTTATATAGATTCAGAGAAGAAAATAGACAAAGACACACCAGGAACTGCAGGATCTTCTTGTCCACAGCAAAACCTTCAAGTATCATCTGATACCCAGGAAATAGCAAACAGAGACTCTGTTGAAGGTGATGATAAAAACACGGTTAAACAAGCAGAACACTATGTTTCCCATCAAGAGGCAGAGCAACAGCGGACCTCAAACTTGATGAGCAGCATCCCGCAAAGGAATGAGCATTCACGAGGCAAGACAGAAGAAGATTTGAATCTGTCAGTTTCAAATTCGCTGGAGGAGGACATTTATGTCACAGGATTTGGTACCATAAAACATGTGAAAAGGCTAGAATGGCTCTTTACAGAGATTCAGCCAGAAAAATACAAAGCAGAAACTCTTACTACATTTCTTTCCTATCCCACAACAGATCCAACTAAAATGGGAAGTCTGAAGAAAGAAACTGAAATAATGGAAAACTTAAACCATAAAATAAGTCCAAAAGTTTCAGTTTCACAGCCAAGGGAAACTTCAAAGAAAATAAACACTACACTTGACACCCCTGTAAGTTCAAAAGGATTTTCTGTTTCGGAGAGAGATGCTCACCAACAAGAAACTTCATCAAGAGTATCTCCAGAATCTGCAGGCTCATATAAATTTGATAAGCCAGAGGAAAATGTACAAAGTAATGATCAAATAGGCAAAATGCTTTCTCCCAAAGTGTTAGCACCACAAACAAAGGGATCACTCAAAAAAGTGAATATCATCACCAAGTGGAATTCCCCCCAAAACATGGAAGAACAATATACTGTCATGAAAAAGCAAGTGATGCCACAATCCGAAAGTGGACACAAGACCAGACGGAACTCTGACCTTTTTGTTAAGTTGCAACTTCCAAATGGAAAGCAGAAGACACTACTGGAAACTGATGTAGACGAGAAAATGACAGCATACCCCAGCCAACAAATACTACCAGGAAAATGCATGGATATTACAGAGTTTGATGCTGTACCAGGAAAGAAAGAGCAGACATTGCTTGTCTCCGAACAAGAGGATCATGCTCCAGAATTGCTTCAGATGCCTCTTTTCCCTCTCTGGACATTTCCAGTTCAATCAGGAGGTCTGGGGGAAAAAGATGAAACTGACACAAACACCAATATAAGTCTGGAACAGAAGAACTTAGAAATGGACAACAATAATACTGTGAATCAGAAAGAAGGGGAATTGAAAGTAGATACAAACAGAGCTTTATATCTGGAAGAGGACACTATAGAAATGCACAAGAACAGTCTTGCCAATCTGAAGAAAAAGGAAGTAAGAATGGACACACACAATACTGTAAACCTGCTTGTTCCATCTCTAGAGGCAGAGAAATCTCAAATTAAGACTCAGGTAGTCACTCAGTTGGAGAACAACAATCAAGCCAAACATAAAAAGGAACTGGAAGCATCATCTGGTGCAAAACAAAACATTGAACCACAAAAACCGTTTCAAAAAAATGTTCTGGATTCATTTGATGGCTCTATTCTGTTTTCTCCCAAATTTGAAGGCCAAAAAGGTAGTTTAACAGTAACAGAACTGAGAAGAAAACTGAGCACCAAATATTTAACTATGAAAACCCCAGATCACCGAATTTCACAAATACTTAGTATCATAGGACATGGTACTCCAAGCAATAGAAAGAAATTAAAGTATGACGTTAACAAATCAGCAGACATGGTTTCATGGGATAAAGGTGCCTCAGGAATATTTATCAGAAGTCTTTCTATTTCCATGATGCACTCACCTCACATTAAAGAAACAGCAGAATCTGTGATAAACATAGAAAGGAAAAAGAGAAGCAGTCTTTCTAAATCCCAGGAGAAATCACCAAACACCGGTGAAATTGTTAAGGACACCTTAACAATTGTAAAGGAGGAACAGAATTTTACAAACACAGTTTCACAAGACTCCCAGCCATATGTAGTAGATGAAGAACAAATGCAGAAGCTTCCTAATGTCAAATCAGAAGCAAACCTCAGAAGTGAAACAAGTAAGGAAAATTTTAATTCACAGACAAAAGAAGGAGGTGTTCTGAGGCATGATGAGTCAAGGAGTATTAAAAAACCAGACCTGCATATAACTGAGCAAGAAGAAAAGATACCAAAACATGTCCTGACACCAACAGAGTGTCCATCTCTGTTTGAAGATCCAAAGCAACCCAAGCAAAGGGATCAGAGTGAACTAGTGTGGGACATGGCCACACAAGAGGTCCAGCAGCAAAAAGATTTTCCAGGAACTATGCCCATACCACCTCAAGGTAAAAGTAATGAAATCAAAATTGTTGCAGGTGATACGTGTGTAGAGTGCTTCCTTCCTATTTATGAAGGAATTAAAAATGTATCTGAATCCCAGGTAAAAAATATGACCCAAAACAAAGTTTCTTCTGATAAACTGGAAAAAGTACAAGCCTATAAACCTATAAACTTGAAATCACCACCTTTTCCAGAGGGTCCAGGTACAACATCAGTAGCAACAATGTATCCCAAATTGCAGCACCAACCCCTTTTAGAAGAGTTTACTCCCAAAGAAAAACATAAGCTTACCAATCATTTAGAGTCAAAAGCACTTGATACACAACTGAATCTAATACCAGAGATGGCAAAAAAATCCTTACAAAAGTTCAACTTTTATCCAAAAGGGACTATTTCAGCTAATAACAGTGGGAGTTTCTATCCAAGACATAAAAAAATGAATCTCTTGTCTCTAGAAGGGATTGATACTATAGAACTTAACTTAAAACTTAAATACCAAAAAGATTCATCTCCTATCAACTGTATGAAGACACTGATTAATGTTTCAAGAAGCAGCAAGGAGACCATAACAAAGTTTAAGAGTATTAATAAACTAGAAAATGGGATGCATTCAGTGACTTCTGCTGCTGAAATGCCACCGCCCCATTGTCTTCAAAAGTACTCAGAGGAAGAAAAAGCCAAACTTCTCATGCACTTTTCTGTGAAAATATTAGAGATAAAAATGAATGCCTTTCCCAGAATTGTAGGAGAATCTTATGAGATGGCCAGTGCTCAGCATAGGAAAAAACCTTTATTTAACTGTATTCATTCTGCTATTAAAGCACCAAAACGAAAAAATAGAGTTATGTTATTTTTTGATGAAAAAGCTCTTCATCAAATAGATCTTGATTTACAATACAAATACCTTCGTTTCCTCCTGGGGCTTCCTGCTGAAAATATGCTTCCTGAGCCAAATGCATTTCCCAAGCATATGCTTAAAGTAAACACAATTGCAACATCTAAAAAAATAGATGATGGTGGAAAAACGTGTCTTTCCATTGACACAGAACTGTTAGAACAGCATATTTCTTTCAAAAAACTAAGTCCTCATGAAAACTCACCACTCTTCAGAAAACTCATGGAGCCAACCCACATGCATGCTTCTCACAGCCCAAGACAGAAAGATACTAAAGATCTTTCAGAGTTAAAATCTCCTGTGACTCCAGAAAAGGATAGGCAATATCACGTATGGTTTCAAGAAACAAATACACAAAAATCTTTTGATTTAAGGACTCAGAGCAATGCTAATAAAGTGGCTGATTCACATAAAACTCAAATTTCTGAAGATTTTACTGATACTCAGAAAAAGATTGAGAGTACAGCTAATTTAGAGAAATGTACAGCTTTTGAAGGACATGAGAGTGAGGAAAGTATGTTTTTAGAAACCAATTCATATTTAAGTGAGGAATCACAGAACATTCTATACAAAGGACAGAAAGGCATTCCTTTAAAAAATCTCAGCAAAGTGAACGAAATCACAACTGGTTTGAAACCATTTTACAATGATGATTCCAGTTCCCATCAAATTAGAGACTGTAGAAAACATACCTTAATGATGGCATCACCTTCATATAAATCCTGCAGAAGAAGGAAATGTAGATCATGCTCCAAAATAAAGCATCCTGACTGTTTGTGTCATGGTTTATTGAACACTGTGTCATTAAATAGTGTAGAAATTCAGCCTAAATCATCTACTGAATCATCCAGTAAAGAGAAACATTCTCGGGCTACAAGGAACAAAACAAGTTACTCTTTAGCTCCTTTAACTGAAGCAAATATTAAATTACATCTTGCAAAAATCCAAGGCCAGTCTCACAGGCGCCCAAAAAGCAAAGAGAGAAAGCAAACCGAATGTGATGTATTTAGGAAGAACAACATTCATTGGGACCATGATTACAGTAGTACACACGGTGAAGAGAAATGTGCAAGGAAGAAGAGAGTCGATTATTATGAGCCAGAAAGATCAGATTATTTCCACAACAGGCATAAATCAGCATCCATACCTCCTCATGAGAAGATCAACTTTCATTTTGAAAAAAAACAAAACCAGCCATTTTTTTTTGCCTGTGTGCCAGCAGATTCACTGGACATTATACCCCAAACCATTCGTTGGGTGATTCCCCCTGAAACCTTAAGGAAGAGAAACTTTCGAGTTCCCTTAGTGGCAAACATTTCAAGTTCTTGGACTATATGGAGTTCGTCCAAAAAGGTGTTGGAGTCACTCTCAAAGTTCTTTACTACAGATCATCACAGCTGATATCACCATATCTTGGCTCCTCTGAATTAGAAAGTGGGTTGCCGTTGTATTCTGTGAAAAATAAAATAATATAATGTCAAATGGTTTCCGAGTGAAGCGTTTGCCATTGTTCTGGGAGGCTAAGATGGAAAAGCAGGGGACTTTGGTTTGGGCCCCATTGTGTGTGAGCTCTCCTTTAGTTTAAGCTGCTTCCTCGGAATGCTGGGAGAAGTCCGTAGACTCAGAAGCCCTCTCTACCCTGTGCCAATGACTGAAGGGTAAGTAGGAGGACATGTGGCCTATCAATGAGATGAAGACTCTCTAGAGAGTTAGGAGAGCAAGAGCATAGAAACTCAGGGAAGAGAGTTTCAGGTGGCAGTGAGGATTCAACAGTGTCAAATGCCACTACATACGTGGATAAGTCCTGAGTTATGTCCATTGACTTATGTCCATTGACAATCAGATTGAATATTTTAGTACTTTTCATGATAGAAAATGTTGAACACACACAAAGACGGAATGATGGCCCTCTCTTGATCCATTAATAAGACCCTAAACTTTCAACCTATACTCAAACCTGCCTTATCCACTTCCCGTTCACTTCTCCGCCACTATATTTTAAAACAAATCCTAGATATATAGTTTGATCTATCAATATTGTATCATGATTTCCATAAGAATGGTTTTTTAACACATCCGTAGTACCATTATCACAATCTAAAAAATAGCAGTAATTTCTTAATATCATCAGACATTCAGTCATATCATGTCTAATTATCTTGTGAATATCATTTTTAAAATTGTTTTAATTAGGATATAAAGAAAGTCACACATTATGCTAGGACTTTTAAGTCTCTTTTCATCATGAGGTTTCCCCTTCCATCACGTTTTACCTTATAACTTCTCAAATTGAGAAAACTAGGTTTCTGTTCTGTGGAGTTTCACATAATCTTCATATTGCTGATAGTGTTCGCATGGAAGGTAGAAATAATTTATCTTTTGATTCATAACTGTTCCTTAAAAGATTCAAATAGATTACATGGTGTTGCAGCATTTAAAATAAAATGTATCAATTGCTTCAGAAAATTGCCTGCCATTTCTGGCAATGCAAATTAACACTGTTAGAAATAGCTATATTTCTTATCATAAATTATAAAAATCACAAAGACAAAATGTCTACTTGTCAAAATTTAAAAAGTTAAAAAATGTGAAACCCAATTTAGCTATGAAAGGGCTTATTCATTTGGGGTGAAATCACACACTTCAATTTTTATAAAACTGATCAAAACAAAAACAAAAAATTCAGAAAAATAACATTCTAATTAACTGCTTAATACACTTTTCTGTTTTTTGACTGCACACCTTTTGACCACCTCTTCATAAAGCAATTTTGTAAGGTTCTCATACAAAGATCAAAAGCAATGTAATTTTCTAGTGGTCGATTGAAATATTTTATTTATTGGCAATTTAGAAAATTCAGCACTTTTTCTGACTCTGGTAATTTTGCATACCATTTCATCAGGAACCACCAGTCTTCATCAAAACTGTATACATCAGATATGGTAAGTTGCAAGCCAAAAAGTTGCATAAAATGTGTGACTTCACACACAGATGTCCTTGCTGTTTGTAGTACTGGTAGGGGTTTATACTACACAAACACAAAAATTCTGAACTCTATATTGTGCAATGCCCCCAAAGAAAGTATAGTAAATGTGTAGTTTGCTCTGCCTTTTTTTTTTTTTTTTTGAGTATTTCCTATCAGAAAAGAACATCCTTTTTGATTAAATGTTGTAGAGAAAGATTTATCAACTTATAATTTTATGCATTTGATGCATGGAAGTCTTTTCCACCCACCAGTTTCTTACACTGTACAGTCAAGCCTCGTTTCTCCTCTATTATGCACATTCCTTTGGTGCTGGACACTGTAGGATATAGCTCCTGATCTTTCACCCTCGTCACCACTTGGAAGAATTCCTGGAAGGTATTTCTACACTGGGATGGCAGCATACCTATATAGAAAAGTGAATGTCAATCACCTAACTATGTAGCTCACTAAACTCAGTCTGAATGCATGCTAACTCAACTTTTCCAAAAGTGTTAGCAGCCTCTCCAGTCTCACTGACATGAAGCTGATGTCGACGGCAAGGCAAAGTGGAAAAGTAATATGTTTTACTAATTGCCGTGAAAATATCTTACTTTTACAAATCTTTGGGGTTCCAAAGCTCGAACTTCTTTATCTTCTTTAGTATATCTGCTTATGCAGATAATATCCACGTATTAATTTCCATATTTTAGCAACATGTATTTAGCATTTACTATATATTTATTCTTGGGTACTGGATCTAACAAAAGTCAACAAAACAATCTTTTTAAAAATATATTTTAAATTATTATGGAAGCATAATGATATTACATATTTATGGGGTACATGGGATACTTTGATACAAGCATACAATGTATAATAATCAAGGTAATTGAGGTATCCATCACCTCAAGCATTTATCATTCTGTAAACCTTTTTTTTTTTTTTTTTTTGAGACTGAGTCTCACTATGTTGCCCAGACTGATATCAGACACCTGGGCTCAAGCTGAGTAGCTGGGATTATAGGCACGTGTCTCCATGCTGACTTAACAAAGCAAAATCTTGACTTGCAAAATTCAGTGTCAGGTCAGGCCCATAACACACAAAGACATACACACACACATACATAAACACAGCTTGGTGGCAACTCATTTCCCCAACACACACGTACGTATTACTGCTATCTCTGCTGTCAAAGAAAAGCAAGCTTGAGGCCACAATTATTTGACCTAAGCCATCTATTAAGAATTACTCATTTGGAATGGATGTTGACAAAAAGATGAATGTCCAAGCCAAGTCTTTGGTGACCCACATGGTCAGGCTTCTTTTAGAAACACAAGACTCTGGGGAACGTGGGGGTAGGCAGGGGTGGTTATGGAAGCCAGGAGGCACATGTTTGCTCTTGGCTTTAAATACCCAAAATATAACATGGTTATGGCGTAGCCATATGCCATTATAACTAGAGAGAGATCTTTAGGCTGAAGTTTTAAGGAAAAGAGGGAACTTGGGATAGGGTGGACAGAGAGTTTGTCATAAACGAAACCCCTGTGAGGTTTAAATTTAGATTTGAGAATTTCCTGGTTCTACGGCACTCAACTACACCCCTCAAGGTCCCTGAGCCATTACTTGGAAGAAGTAGAGACAGAAGCAGGAATTTTTAAAGTCAGAGGTACCCAGACTTTCTCAGTTAATGGTGCTCTTAGTGTCTCTAATTTTTCTACTGCACTTCTAAGCCAAAATAAATAGCTAAAAATTGTACATTACGTATCTTAGTTCTAAAAAAACTTAATTATTTATATCGTAAACTTAATAGTTGTGTTAAAAAATACACATACATTAAAATTTTTAAAAAATTTATTCTTAAGTAATCGCAATTACTAAGTGGGATGTCTGTGCCTGCTGGGCACGACACAGCTCCTCAAACTTTGGAATCAAATGGGTGTTTGTGCAGTACTTGCTTTTATTTCAGCAATGGCTGAAAACTAAGCTTGACAAAGAAATTATGTAATGGAAAGGAATGTAGCACCATCTGATAATAAGACCGTGAACTCCCTTGAGCTAGTAGTTCGTGAAGTGTCCAATAGATGCCGCTGTGTTTCACTCACAATTCAAGAATACTCCATGTTGCCCCAGGGCACTCGTTCTGAACTGCTGCCTCCACTTTGTTGCGATGCGGTTTTCCGTAGTTTGTTCAAGAGAAGACCTTCAAGAGCAACGCGGAGTGGTATAAGTGGGGGAAAGGGACAGTTGAAAGTAGTGAGAGACTAAAGCTGGATTCACCGCTTTCTCCACCAGATTGCCCTCCATACACACAGCCAGTCTAACTGGAATTACTTTACATCTGTGACAACAAAACTCTGGCAGACCTTGGTACATTTCCATAGTCCTTCATGCCCCAACTCTCTCAGCTATTTTCATAGTCTGTTCACTTCCCAACTCACTTCTCCCCTCAAGCTTTGAACATTTTACACTCCATCCTCACAAGTAGATGACCCTGCTTCACACATCCCTGAGAAGTAGAGACTTCACAGACTCCTCCACACGACACCTCTTCCATGTCTGCCTCCTCCCTTATTACCACAGGTGAGCTATCCTTGCTGCTGTTTCAGGCCGATGCCTCCGTTTATGCACTAGATCCCACTCCTTATTGTCTTCGTCCATTTGGGCTGTTATAACTAAATGCCTTAGACTGGGTACTTAATAAAGAACAGGAACATGCTGCTTACAGCTCTAGAGGCTGGGAAGTTCAAGATCAAGGTGCCAGCAGATTAAGTGTCTGGTGAGGGCCTGTTCCTCGTATACGGTGCCTTCTCATGTCTTTACATGTCAGAAGGGCAGAAAGGGCCCAACTGGTTCCCTCAAGCCCTTGTTAAGGGCACTAATGCCATTCATGAGGCTGGAGCCCTCATGAGCTAATCACCTCCTAAGGTCCCCACATCTTAATTCTCTTGCATTAAGGATTAAGTTTCAACATGAATTTTGGAGGGACACAAGCATTCAAACCATAGCACCCATCTACTTGTGGAATCACCTTAACAATTCTCTCTCTGTACTTCATTATCATTTTTCACCCTCTACCAGATCACTTCCAAGAACACATTTGCTGTTATTAACTTAATCTATTACATAAATACATAAATAAAATAAAAACCATCTCTTAACCCTTCTTCCCTGCCAACTACTTCCTCTTTATTTTCTCCTCTTTGCAAAGAACGTCCTCAAAAGAATTGTCTTCACTCACTATTCAATTGCGCTATTCTCATTGTCCCATAAATCTACACTAATCATGCTTTCTCCCACCATTCCACTTAAACTTTTCTTATCAAAGTCACCAGTACCTCTACATTGTGAAATTCAACACTAGATCCAATTCAAAAACACCATCTTTGATTAGCAGTACTTTACACAGGTGATCGCTCCCTTTCTTCTTGAAACACTTTTCTTCAATTACTTTCCAGGATACTACAAAGTTTTGGTTTTCCTCCTATGTCACTGGCTCTTACTTCTCAGTTGCATTTGCTGGGTTTCTTCTTTTTCATCCTCCATCTTTGGTGATCTCATTCAATCCCATGGTTGTAAAGACATTCTGTATACTGGATTACACCCAAATGTACATCACCCACCCACCAAATCTCTCCTGTATCTCTATTGTTGGAATAGTAGCTATTTCAAACTTAACATAACCAAACTGAAGTATTGATCTTCATAAGCAATCTATCCAGTCTGTCCCATCTCATTTGAGGGTAACTCCATCCTTCTCGTTCTTAAGGTCAAAAACCTAGGGTTTGTGACTACCACAGTTCTTCTTTAGCTATAGCTAAAAAAAGCCAGACAAAATACACAAAACAAATATCAGGAGACTCCAAACGGTGGAGGAAAAGGCAAATTAACTCAAAGACTAATCCCCCTCAAAGACTGCTCTTTCTAGTCAAAGGACCAGGAAAGGGGAAGCTGAACAGAACAGAACCTTTTTGACAGCACCAATACCACTCCAGATAAATGCCACAAATAAACCACAGCCTTTCCTCTTACTGCTGAATACCATGCTCTGCACTGGAACCGTGGGCAGAGCCCTAACTCCCATTGTTGGCCTGTGCCTACTAGCCTGTGGGAAAGGTGTCCACAGAGACTGTGGGTGGTACCTAGACTTTCATCACCACCTTGCAGAAGTGAGGTGGAACTCACTTCTGGTAGAAAATGGGGAGAGGGATTACATAGAGAAGGAGCTAGAGAAAATAATTATTTGCATGTGTATATGAGGTTTCTGGGAGACTCCGAAGAAACCTATGCATAAAACCAACCAGAGTCAGCACAGCAAAAGGTCTTAGAAGTCAACCACAGTGAAATGCCAACAGGATTCAGATGGGCCTCTAAGTAGCACAAAAATGGGATAGACCAGAATAGCACGGCAAAGGCCTTTAAGACTAAATTGACATTTGGAAAAAATGCCCCCACCCCCCCTCCAAAAAAAAGTGGGCAGTATGTTTGTTCCATACCTAAATAGGGTAACTACTTGCCAAATTAGAAGATTTAAAGAGTAACTATAGTCTCATAATACTCGAAATGTTCAGAATATAATTAAGGATTATTCATCACACCAAGAACCAGAAAAAGCTCACCTCAATGAGAAAAGTTAGAACTGTCAGGGATTTTAGAACAGTCATCTTAAAAATGCTTTAATGAGAAGATGCATTTCAAGCATTGTGCCCCCTCTCCCCCACTCCCTGTGACCTTCTCCAGTGGTTTTCCCTCAGGTCTGCCATGGTGCTGGTGGCTCAGTGTCCCTTTGGCCTTGGGCACATCCAGGGAAGCACCTTCATGTCACAGTAATGTCACAGTATCAACTCCTCCCTCCCTGAAACCTGACACAGGGTCTCAGGGAACTCAATCTCAGCTTCAGCTTCCTGCAGTGTGTGGGGTGGAGGCTGCGGACAGGGCCCAACTCCAGAGCAAGGGCTGTAATTAAGGGCTTTCTTCATCTCAGCCTCTATCATGGCCACAAAACCACCTTTATACAGCTTGTCAGGTTGCTGTGAGTGAGCCTGTGGGGTGCCAGGCAGTCACAGCTGCACAGGACTCCGTCTGCTTCTAATTTGGAGACACTCTACTGTGGTCCTCTCTCTCCTGCCTCCATGGGCAGGAAGCCCTTTTGTGAACCCTGTGTCTTTCAGATCTTGGATTTGGGGCTGGAATGTTGATCTAGATTAGGGCAAAGAAGGACTAGGTTTCTTTTGTGTGAGATTGTTTTATCATTTTGTTTTTCACTTGTGGTTCTCACTGGGAAAATGCCAGAATTTAAACCCCAGCTCCATATTTTGATTGGTGTGGGACTTTGGACAATTTTTTGAGCCCCTCTGACTCTTGGTTACCTATAATTTGGGGTCAGTTTGTTTGTTGTCATGATAAGGGAGATTAGGCTGGGAGATGGACGCTGATATTTATTGAGGGGTTCGCCCCTGCTTTTTATTTGGCTAGCAGACCACTTAATCTCCCAAATAAACCAATTATTAGGTTCACTTAAAAAATGTTCTAATTAGCATTATGACCATTCTTGAAATGGAAGGAAAAGCAAAGTTTTAGAAAAAAAAAAAGGAGGCATAAAAAACAATCAATCCAAGATTTTTTTTTTTTTTGAGTTGGAGTCTCACTGTCGCCCAGACTGGAGTGCAGTGGCCGCTCCCGGCCACCGCAGCCTCGACCTGCTGGGCTCAGGCGATCCTTCCACCTCAGCCTTCCGAGTAGCCGGAATTACAGGCGCACGCTACCACGCCCGGCTGATCAATCCAAGATTTTAAAACTGAAAATTTAAAAGTTCACTGGATGGGCTCAATAGCAAAATTGAAATGACCGAAAAAAAAAAAAAGATCAGCGAACTTGAAGATAGATCAAAAAACTGAGGAATCCCTAAACAGGATAAATTCAAAGAGATTCATGCTAAGATATGTCATCATAATTTTTTTTAAAACAAAAGACAAAAATATTGAAAGCATTCAGAGAGAAATTACTTATGACCTTTGGAAAATAAGTATAAGAATGAAATCAATAAAGTTGAAAACAACAACAAAAAAGTAATAGAGAAAACCAGCCAAACTAAGAGGCAGTTCTTTTAAAAGTTTAATAAAATTGATAAATTTCTAACTAAATTGACAAATTATTATTGTCAGAAATGAAGGAGGTAATATCCTTACAGACCTTTAAAAACATTAGAAAACATAAGGCAATACTACAAACAACACTACACACATAAATTTGACAATTTAGATGAAATGTACTAATTCCTCAAGAAAACAAAAATTGCCAACACTTACCCTATATGAAATAGATTATTTGAATAGTTCTATAATTCTTAAAGAAAATAAATTCATAGTTTAAAATCTGATAAAGAAATCTTCAGGCCCAGAAGATTCCACTGGGAAATTATGCTAAACATTTAAAGAAGAGATCATATTAATTACACATAATCTCTTCTAGAAAATAGAAGAGAATGAAACATTTATCAACTCACTTCATAAAATTAGCATTAAACTGAAAGCAAAACCAGATAAAGATAATATATAAGTACAGACCAAAATCTCTCATCAGCATAGATGCATACAATTTCAACAGAATGCTAATATATTGAACCCAGCAATATATAAAAAATACTAATATACAAAAACAAATGTGGTTTATTCAGGAATTCAAAGCTGACTCAATGTTCAAAACTCAGTGGGCAACTTGGCGAGACCTCATCTCTACAATAAATCAAAAATTAGCTGGGCATGGTAGCGTGAGCCTGTAGTTCCAGCTACTTGGAAGGCTGAGGCGGAAGGATCGCCTGAGCCCAGCAGGTTGAGGCTGCAGTGGCCAGGAGTGGCCACTGCACTCCAGTCTGGGCGAGAGTGTGACTCCAACTCAAAAAAAAAAAAAAAAAAACTCAGTGTAATCTGTTATAGCAGGATAAAGAAAAACAATATAATATCTTTTGATGAAGAAAAAGTATCTGAAAAAATTTAACACATTTTCACGATAAAAGCACTTAGCAAACTAGAAATAGAGATAAAACTTCCTTAACCCATTAAAAAGCATCTATAGGCCGGGCACAGTGGCTCAGCCTGTAATTCTAGCACTTTGGGAGGCTGAGATGAGAGCATTGCCTGAGCCCCGGGGGTTCGAGACTAGCCTGGGCAACATGGTGAGACCTCATCTCTACAGTAAATCACAAAAACTAGCCAGGTGTGATGGTGTGTGCCTGTAGTTCCAGCTACTTGGCAGGTTGAGGTGGAAGGAACACCTAAGCCCAGCAGGTCATAGCTGGGGTGGCCATGGGATGTGTCACTGTACTCCAGCCTGGGCGACGAGAGTGAGACTCCAACTCAAAAAACAGACAGACAAACAAAAAAAAAGGAAAGAAAGAAAGGAGCATCTACACAAATCATACTTAACATCACATTGAATGGCACCTGGCTGAATGCTTTTCCTCTAAAATCAGGAGCAAGTCAGGGATGTCCACTTCGACAAACTCCAATTTGACAAAGTACTATAAATTCTAACCAATGCCATAAGGAAAGAGAAGGCATACAGAGTGGAAAGAAGAAATAAAACTGTCCCTATGTGTAAATAAGATGATTGTTTGTGAGAAAATCCCAGGAATCTAGGGAAAAGCACCTAGAACTCATGTGAATTTTGCAAAGTTGTAGAATACAAGGTCAACACACAAAATCAATCATATTTCTACATACTAGAAATGGACATTTAAAAACTGAAATTTATACAATATCATTATATAATTACCAAAAACTAAGAGATATGTAAATATGCGCACACACACACACACACAAAAAACACACAAACACAAACAAGGTGCTTGTAAAAACTGGTCAAATCTTAAAAAGATCTCTGGTCTAGGTAGTTGTGTTGTAGCAGAGTATATGTTTAGATTTTGAAAGTGATTATAATTATATAATATATTATCACTGGGAGAAGCTAAGTGAAGTGTACACCGGAACCACCTGTACTATTTTTGTAACTTCTTGTGAGTCTAAAATTATGGCAACATAAACAGTAAAGACACCTGATGCAGTGGCTCACACTGTAATTCCAACACTTTGGGAGGCCAACGCAGGAGGATTGTTTGAGCCCAGAAGTTAAACATTAGCCTGGGTATCATAGCGAGATCTCATCGCTACAAAAAAAAATACAAAAATTAGCTGGGTGTGGTGACAGGCTGGGCAGAGGGATTCCTTGAGCCTAGGATATTGAGGCTATGATGAGCTGTGACCATGCTATCGCATTCCAGCCTGGGCAACAGAGAGGGACCCTGTCTCAAATACATACATACATACATACATACATACATACATACATACATTAAAGAGAAACAAAATTGTCTATAACAAAATACCATTAACTAGTGGCTTATAAACAACAGAAATGTATTTCTCACTGTTCTGGAGGCTGAGAAGTCCAAGATTGAGGCCAAGATTCTGTGTCAGGTAAAGGGACACTTTCTGTTTCATAAATGGCACCTTCTCATGGGAAGATCCGATCCCTGGGTTCTTCTGTTTCTTACAAGAGTAATGATCCCATTCATGAAGGCACCACTCTCATGACCTAATCACCTCCCAAAGGCCCACCTACTAATACTGCATTGAGGATTAGGTTCCAACGTATGAATTGGGTAGAGGGGAGGACACAAATATTCAGACCACAGCAAAAACAAAACTAAAAAACCTTTGGCTCATATGTAACTCTTCTCTTTCTCTCACAGCCTATGTCTAATGCAGCAGAAAATCTGCCAATACTACCCTGATCCAAGCCACCATTATCATCTTTTGTATGAATGAACAATCCCTAATGGAGGTCTTACCCTACCTTTGTCACCATACAGCACAGATGCCATAGTGGTACTTAAAACATAAGCCAGATCTTTCTGCTACAAAATACCTTCCAATGCCTCCTCATTTCACTCTAAAAAAAAAAAAAATCAAAGTATTTACAACATCTTCCAGGGTCCTACATGATCTGGCTCTCTGCTACCCTTGTAAATTCATCTTATACTTCTCTTCCTCTGACTTTGTTTTAGCCACAAGAGCCTCCTTGCTGTTCCTTGGATACACCACACGTGCCTCCACCTGGGGCCTTTGCTGTAGCTGTTCCCTTCCCAGAATGCTTTTCCCCAAGTACTCATTGAATTAATGAAGCGGTAGAAGTGTTACAATGAGAAGATCAAAAAAGTCATTAAAAGGCCTCCATTCTTTCAATAAATATCCTATATTGGCTTCCCTAGGTGCTACTCTGGTAAGTGACATGCACTTCCAGTGTCCACATCATGGTCATTTGCACTATCATTTAATAATGGCAACTAGTAAGATATTTTAAAAATAATAAATGCCAAGTCTTGGACCACAGAAAGCAAGAGGGGCCTAGAACTCATAGTTACTCGGGAGCAGTGATTCATCCAGAGCTATTTGTGGGACACCATTGAGCTGGACAGAGAGATTAACAAGGGAAAGGATCCCACCCATTGAGATGACCAGGCAATGGCAATTGAAGCATGTGACACAAGAATTAGTATCAAGTGGAAGAGTATAAGTGTATAAAAGCAAAAACAAAAGCCTTGAATCTATGATTATGACAACACACTCATGTTTACTCAAAGTAATGTGAAGAAGTATGCCAAAAGGCAGAGCTTAAAGCACACCTGATTTGTAATGGCGTCTTTGATTTCAGGCAGTGCTGTCCAACAAGTCAGATTCTGATGGTAAAACACATGCGTGTTGTCCAACTAGCCTTCCGATTTATTCAAATTAGCTTGGTTACAAAGAAAAAAAATTCTTTTTCATCAGACGGGAGGTCCTCATACTCCCTTCTCCTTCTTCCAGGGGCTTGGCCACTACAGGAAAATCTTTTTCTGGCATTAGACTCCTTCTACAAGCCTCTTATGTTCTCCCTTGGACTCAAGCTTTTGAAACAAAATTCAGGAAGTTTTACAAGTGAATTTGCTTTTTAGCTCTATCACGCATTTCTGGGAAGCAA
>CAUYQG010187118.1:0-29104 GCA_963574415.1 Tarsius wallacei
GAAAGGTTAGAGGACCGCAGTCCAGTACATAGCCTTTTGCTGCCTCTCTCTTCTTCTAAGTCCTACTCCTTGTCTGAGACAGCTTGGCTGTCACCTCCCCCAGAAAGACTTTTCTGAAATACTCTCCTGCCTCTTCATACATACACACACACACACACACACACACACACACACACACACACAGAAAGAGAGAGAGAAAACACCCTTCAGCCCAGATTAGAGTCCTCCCTCGGTGTTCCTATAATATTCCTGTACAGGTCTACCACTACATTTACCATATTTTTAAAAATCAACGTGGGCCAGCACAGTGGCTCACGCCTGTAATCCCAACACTTTGCGAGGCTGAGACAGGAGGAGTTCAAAACCAGCCTGGGCAAAAAGCAAGACCATGTCTCTACAAAAAATAAAAAAATAAAAATTAGCCCAGCGTGAGGGCAAGTGCCTGTAGTCCCAGCTACTCCAGAGGCTGAAGTAGAAGGATCGCTGGAGCCCAGGAGGTCCGGGCTGCAATGAACCGTGAGTGAGATACCTCTACACTCTGGGCGACAGAGTGAAACCCTGTTTCAAAAGAAAAGAAAGGAAAAGAAAAGCACTTTGCAAACTAGAAAGTCTTTTGGAAGATTTAGTTTCTCTGAACGAAATAAGCATCAGCTATCGCCGTTTTATGGAAAATTGAGGTTGAATCACATCAGCCAGAGAAAGCTGAGGATTTGTCTATGGCTCTGTTCCTGATATTCCTGCAAGGATAGACATTTTGGTTTAATACTTCTCCCTTTTAAAACTCAATTACCCTCCAGAAGAAACCAGGAAAACGCCTGTACTGTATTAGTAACAAACCCACTTCAAAATCTGCTCTCTCTTGAACAGGAGCAGCGAGAGCGCGATGGGTCGGAGTTCCCGCAAGCCTCTACAGCAGCAGCTGGGCCTCAGCGGGCAGCACCTCGAGGTGCCGGACACTGCAGGGCCCTGGGCAAGAGAAGGCACATGAGGGCGAAGAGCCTGGCGGTGCAGGGAGAGGCGTGGGTGCGGCGGGCGCGGGTGAGCCACGCGCTGCCGGGTGCCCCAGCTGCGAGCCCAGAGTGCCTCCAGGCTCGGGGAGCGTGGCGCTGCGCCCAGTTGCCTTTGCCCCTAGAGTCCAGGGAGCACCCGGGGATACGTAAACTCCCGGTCCGCAAACGTCTCGGGGCGTAGGGGCGGCTGCGCTGCGCGCCCCGAGGCGGCGCGGAACTACAATCCCCAGGCGCCCCGGGCGGGAGGCACGTGGTCCCGGGTCCGCGCCGCGGCTTTAAGAGGGCGGCGCCCGCGGAGCGGCGGGGACCGGAGAGCGGCGGGGAGCGCGGAGCGACGAGCGGGTGAGGGCGGCCCGGGCGACGGCGGGGCGTGGACCACGGGCGGGACCGCCGGACGACCTGGGACGGAGAGGCGCGCGCCGGGTGCCTGGCTCGCGGGTGGGTGCGACCGGGACGGATCCGGAGGAGAAGAGCGAGGCAGATTCGCTGGGACGTGGAGCTGGAGGAGGTGTGTGCGAAACCTTCCCGGGGCCGGGGTCCGGACGGACGCGGACAGAGGGGTCCACTCCCCGGATTCTGTACTGGCGGCATAACCGCCGACTCCAAAGGATCCTTTTCTCAAAATGATCAAAGTTAGCGATTGAGCGATTAAATTTGATACCCCGCCCCCTTCATTTTAGGTAAAATTGGTTGCATTTCTGCTCCCCCCCATTGACTCTGTTTGTATTTCTTCTTCTCCAAGTACTTCTCTCGTGATTGATTCTCTTTGCCCAGAGATACATTCATATTCATTCTCTCTCTTTAAAAAATATTTTACCATTTAAAAATAATTTGCTTAGCTTTAATTCTTTGCACTAAAGTGTTCTTATCTGTGGATGGAGGTGTAAGATTTCAAGAATAATACTCCCTCCCCCGTGTTTCAGTCATAACATTCTAAATTCACATTAAGCCTTAGACTGGAGAAAATTTAACCATTTGCTTTTGATACAAGCTTTGAAGAATTTGAAAGCATAGCATTCCCAAGTTGGTTTAAAACTAGAATTTTAAAAATATTGATCATGGCCGGGCTCGGTGGCTCAGCCTGTAATCCCAGCACTTTGGGAGTGGATTGTCCGAGTCCGCGGGTTTGAGACCGGCCCGGACAACTTAGCAAGACCTCGTCTCTACAATAAAAATAATAATAATAAATTAGCCAGGCGTGGTAGCGCACGCCTGTAGTTCCAGCTCCTTGGAAGGCTGAGGTGAAAGGCTCGCCGGAGCTCAGCAGGTGGATGCTGGGGTGGTCGTAAGCATGCCACTGCACTCCTGCCTGGGCGATGGAGTGAGACTCCAACTCAAAAAAATAATATTAAAAATATGGGTCATTCTCTGTTAAAATTTTTGTGATCCTTTCATTCAGTCTCTTCCTATAGCAGTCTCACAGTTCACAAAGCCAGCAAATTTTAATTATTTATTTAGTTTATGACTCTGTGCAAAGATACATTTTTGAAGCTGTCGCTGCCCCAAGATGACATATAGTCTGGGAGAGGAGCCAAAACTACCCTGCTTATAACTCTGATGTAAGGTTTTTAATGAAAACCTTAGTGCTTGGGGAAATTCTGAGGGTTAAGAAATTATTTTCAGCTTGGGGATCAGGGAATTTCCTGACTTTTAAAGTGCGTTTTATTGTTTATTTGTTTTAGCTACACCTGCTGGTATGGGATGGAGTAAGTTTTAAAAGTTGACTAGACAGTAGGGATTGGAGTGGGAGAACTGCAGGAACAGAGGCAAGTAGCCAGACAGTGAAAGGTAGGTAGGGCACAGTTAACTCAGCTGGGCAAGTACACTGCAGGCAGGAAGATTTGCATACAGACTCAAACCCGTGAGTTGGTATTTATCCTAATGGCATTTCTGAATAGGGCTAAGACAAGATCAGAAATGCTGGTGGTCCTGGAAGATTAACCTGGCAGCCTGTGTGGATTGAATGAGAAGAGAGTAAGGGTTGGGTTGGTGATTCCCAGCCCCATCCTACATTCTCACTGTCCCCATGTTTTGAAATTTAAACGAATCAAACCTCATTTAAATGGCAATTAACTTAATGTATTTCCATCAAAAGCCTATACAACTGCCACTCCAAGTTTCTGACCGCCTAAGACTGTCAATGTTACTGCCCTAAGCAAGGAATAAATGCATCTAAAAGCATCCAAAGACTATGAGGCCGGGTACTCATGCCTATAATCCCAGCACTTTAGGAGGCTGAAACAGGAGAATCGCTTGTGCCCAGGAGTTAGAGACCAGCCTGGGCAACATAGCGAGACCTTGTTGCTACAAAAAAGTAGAAAGATTAACCCCAAAGGTCAAGATTGAGGTGAGCCGTGATCATGCCACTGCACTCAAGCTCTCAGCACTCTTATCGCTTGAACCTTCTTGGGCCCCTTGGGCCTGGGGTTGTGCCTATTGGTCTAGATAAGAAGCAGCAAAGGGACAAGTTATGAGAAGGGCAGTAAGGGGGAAAGGAGGAATTGCAGGGGAAGAAGATAACAGAATTGAAATGACTTAGTACTCGAGTAGACAAGAGCAGTGAGGTTTGGAGAGGGGGCACTGGCAGAGCAGAGATGACTGGGAAGGCAATGCTGGTTAAGGAATTAGAATACTTGTACCATCCTCTACCCATCAGACAAGACCATGGAGGGCACTGAATGTGGCCTAAGTGCCTGGCACTGTTGTTAATTGCTTTGCACAAATTAATTCATTTAATGTTCTTATCAACTCTATGAAATATGATTACTATAATCCCCATTTACAGAAGGTGAAACTAAAGCCCAGAGAAGTTAAGTAACAGGCCCACGGTCACCCAGCTGGTAAGTTATAAGGCCAAGATGCAGACCCTGACTCCAGAACTGGCTCTCTAATCCCTCTACAGTAAGAAATAGAGGAAGAAATTGCTTAGAGAATGAGATGGCAGGTTCCCTTTGGGTGTCTTGAGATGCCTGTAGGAGTAGCAGATGAAGATAGACAGCAGATATATTGATTTGATTGATCAATCAAACCAATCTTATTTTATGCTCAGACATTTCTTTGGGAGGTAGGGTCTATGTTATTGACCTCCAAGGCTCAGAGGCTAAGTTGCCTGCCCTTGTCATAAAGGTGGTCACATGAAGCCCAAAGATTAGAGCCACAATTTATAATCTCTTGCCTTGCGTTTTCCCATGGGCCAAGTGATTACATCCCTCTTTCTAAACTTCCAGCATGATCTTAGTTGCATATGTGAAATAGAAAAAGTCACAGAAACTTTAGTATCCTATAGATCTAGTCACTGCCCTTCAATGTAGAACAAAGCTACATGCAGGATTTGGACTTCATTTGAGGAGCAAGTCTTGCTGGGAACATGTCTGTTTGCAAAGGGAGGTATTATGCTGGGTTTCCACAAAAGCATGAAATATTTCTTAAGAGCTTCTCTGAGCCAGGACTCTTGCGGGATACAGAAAAAGTAGAAGGTGTGGTCTCTGTACTCCAGAAGTATATTTTCCTATTTGCAAAGATTAGAGTAACAGTCATGAGACAAGAGCAAGTAAACAAGATAGTTCATAACTAAGTCCAAAATTCTATAGGTTAGATTTAATTATAGTGGGTATTGGGTGTTTAGATGTGCCGATGGTGTCAGAACTATAACAATTCCTCTTTCTGGTCGCCTGTAGACATCACTGTATTTGCTATAAGCCCACTGTGTTTTGCAGGATTGTCATTAAATACTAGCTGATTATATTTTATTTTCTTATTCAGGTGTTAGACACTGCATTTCTGGCTTTGAATTGCATTTCTGGCTCTATTTTTTTTTTTTTTTTTTTTTTTTATTCAGGGTATCAATCTGTAATCCAGGTTGGAGTGCAGTGGCACAATCATGGCTCACCACAAGCTTGACCTCCTGGGCTCAGGTGATCCTTCTGCCTCAGCCTCCTGAGTAACTGGGACTACAGGCATGCTCCATCATGCCCGGCTAATTTTTTTTATTTTTTTGTAGAGACTAGTCTATGTTGCCTAGGCTAGTCTCGAACTCCTGGCCTCAAACGATCCTCCCACCTTGGCCTCCCAAAGTGCTGGTATTACAGGTAAAAACCACAATACCTGGTCTAGCATTTCTGACTTTGTATGTCTCACAGCTAAAAAAAATAATAATGCTTCTACAGCAAATGTCAGGGCTGGGAGTGGAACCAGGCAGTCTGCCTACAGAAGCCAGGCTGTGAACCAGTCTGCCCTGTTGCCTTTCATTGCCTGTATTGGGTGTTACACTGATTGTGGACAGGTGCACTCTGCCAGATGGTGAGGGATCCTTTGGCCCCTATGAGTGGTGTGAGGTTGACTGTTTCAGCAGTGAGCTACCTGTCTATGGAAGGCACCATCCAGCCAGTCTGAACACCTCAGCTAGTCATCCACATATTCATCACTTTTGAGTTGAACACCAGGGGCTCAAGCAATGCAGGGAAAGCAAAGGACAAATGAAACATTCCCTGTCCTGGGAGCCAGCTCTAGTAGGGAAGAGAGAGGTAGATATGCAGTTTACAAGGTTAACTAAAGCTAGGAAAACTGAACAAAACTGGGCAAAATCAGGTAAATCTCAAGATAGTTATGTAAAACATTCTGAAACCTCAAGACATTAAGTCCTGGTTTTAGATGAGGTTCTAGCTTAAGAATGAAAATATGGAAAGAGAAAAGAGAGTCCCTTTTTTATGACCATTTTTCAAGTTATATAATAGTACAATTGACCCTTGAATAACATGGGTTTGAACTGCATGAATCCACTTGCTTTTTTCCAACCAAATGAGGATGAAAAAATACAGTATTTATGAGATATGCACACGCATATCAGAGGTGGGGGCCGAGTGTGTAACTTGTGTATGCGTGGGTTTTGATATACATGGGGGTCCTGGAACCAATCCCTGCATATACAGAGGGATGACTGTGATTCTTTTATTTCACTTACCTGAGTTGGTTCAAGCTCCTTCTGGAGTCTGCCGTTGTTTACCCCTACCTTTGAGATTTCAAATTGTCTCCATCATCTACATAGGAGAATAAGAGGCCACATTGTATTTTATCAGGTCAGCCCTCTCCTGTCTTAAAGTTTTCTCCCCAATAGAATTCAGCTCTAAAGTTTTACCTTCTTTCACTTGCTCTGTGTATTTGTATACTCGTAAGAACGTTTTACGTTTCTAAACTAGTAACGGACTTTGCCCAGGAGTTTTATCATTAATTGACATCCCTTTAAGAAAGAGAGAAATTATATTGTATGTTTTCCAGACTCTACAGCAGTCCAATGGCCTCCCCACAGAAGAAACTTCAGGGTCTTGTTGCTGCAACAATCACACCAATGACTGAGAATGGGTAACTATCATTTGGGGCCATAAAGGGGTCTGTTCTCATTCGACCAAAAAGGACAGACATTCTCTATAATAAGGGTTACATAAGACCCTGCATCTCTGTGATCTCTGTCACCAAAAGGCAGCTTCTGTAAGTCATCCATCTGTACTGTCTCTTATCCTCATGTCAGAGAAGTACTGTTTCACAGCACTGAAAGGGAAGTGAGAAATGGAGGCTTGCCCTTCTCCCGGTGCCTGTAGTTCCACAAAGCAAATTCTCCTTGGGTTTCACCACAGCCCTGTCCTTACCAAATAGGGCTAGTAGAATTGGATGAGGAGAATTCCATTTTAGCATGACTTGAGGTCAAGGACTGCCCTGGCAGGATCTTGTCTCTAGATGCCTGCACAATTCTACCCCAGGTTGTTTGTAGACTTGATGAAAATGCTCTACTTGAGGAAAGTAGGGGTGGCGGGGGGTGGTATCTGCAAGATGGACCCTTTTTCATTTTTACAGCCTCATGTCAACAATTGATTAAGTCTTAGACTTGGGGAAGAGCCGTAACAACATGATTGTTGAATAATCATTATTCAAGCAAGTATTTTGACTTCCAGATGAATCTTATGGCAGTCCCTCTGCTCACATGATCAGATAATGGTCATGCACTAGGAGGGACCATGCACTTATATAACTCCTCCTTGACCATTGACCGTAACCAAAGGGTCCACCTCTGGCATCTATATGTTTTTGAGGAGGAGTCAGACTAGCAAAACAGTTTGAGCGCTGGGTTTTTTTTAAGTTTCTTCTTTCTTTCTCTGTAAAATATAATAAAATCATACCCACATCATGAATTATGAGTGTTCAAGGAGAAAATCCAAACAACTGTGCTTAGCACAGGGTCATTATGCCCTTAGGTTAAAAAGCTGGAACTACTAGTGTGGCATAAGACAGAGACAAAAGGAAGATAGCTATTTAGGGTACCTTTAAAAATGGCCTTTCTTTTTGGTCATCTGTAGCTGAATTTGTAAACCTTAACCCTAACCCTTTAAAGTAGATGAAATTTTTCTCAGGACTTTTAATATTCTCATTCACAGTTGGCCACATCACAGTCCTCCCTTAGACCATTAGAGTCCAAGACCTCCAGTTTCTAAGATTAATGAAAAAGCACATCCTTACTAGGTCTAAATAAGATTCTTGCTGAGGTGACATTTCCATTACCCAGCTAGTTAATAACAATTATTTTCCTGTGACTTCTCCCTTTCCCCATGTGTGAAGGAAGACTGAAATCAGCTGTTTCTCAATCTACCAGCCACTTGTTAGCAGATAAAACAAGACATGTGATTGCTTGAGTAGGCAGGATTTACTTCCTGTTGCAGAGGGAGGTCCTGGCTGTTAGCTCTTTAACCTTTTAAAAAGACCCCTTTTAGCCATCTTGTTTATTCATCTGGGACCCACTGAGAGTGTCAGTGTGTTCTTCCTCCCTGTTCTGCTGTTTGGCAGACCAAGCCCTGTGTATTAAAGATAACTAGAGAGACTCAGCTTTTCTGGATTTTTTTTTTTCCATTTCCCAAATACCTCCCTCCCTACTCTTTTTTTTTTTTCCTTTTTAATCACTCTTTCACTTTTCTTTTTTATCACTCCCACTTTTCTCTTCTAGGAATCCTATTTTCCAGTATGAAATTGAAATAAGAATGCATCCTTTGTAGAGACCTTGTAAGAATTAAGATTAGATTAAATAGTTATGTCAGTGTGTAACACATAGTAGGCATGTCAGCTGTGTTAGTTTTCTTTTCTCCCACCACCTGCTTCATCAAACACTTTTTTTTTTTGAGGCGAGATCTCCATCTGTTGACCAGGCTGGGGTGTAGTAGCACTAACATCACACTTCACTGCAGCCTCAACCTCCTGGACTCGGGCATTCCTCCTGCCTCCCACATAGCTGGAACTACAGGCACATTCACCATGCCTGGCAATTTTTTGTAGAGATGCAGTCTCACTATGTTGCCCAGGCTGGTCTCGAACTCCTGGGCTCAAGCAGTCCTCCTGCCTCAGCCTCCCAAAGTGCTGGGATTACAGGCGTGAGCCACCACAAACAGTCTCAAGCATTCTTGTAGGCACAAAACAGTTTTAGAATACCCACCAAGAGCAGGTAGGCATTAACCTACTTATCTGCAAAAGAATCTCCCCTTCTGGTATGTTTCCAAAAGACAACATGGAAGGAAGGGACACACAGAATCTAATACCTGGAAATATTGCCAGGTGACCTGCCATTGTGGGAGTTTCCCTAACCTGGCTTATACAGTATTCCAAAGCCTCCACAATTCCGAATGGCTGAACATCCTTTCTTCTTCTTCTTTTTGTTTTTTGTTTTTTTTGAGTTGGAGTCTCACTCTGTTACCCAGACTGGAGTGCAGTGGCCACTCCCGGCCACTGTAGCCTTGACCTGCTGGGCTCCGGCGATCCTTCCGCCTCAGCCTTCCAAGTAGCTGGAATGACAGGCGCGCGCTACCACGCCAGGCTAATTTTTGATTTATTGTAGAGATGAGGTCTTGCCAAGTTGCCCAGGCACGTCTCGAACCCGCGGGCTCAGGCAGTCCACTCACTTTGGCCTCCCAAAGCGCTGGGATTACAGACTGAGCCACCGAGCCTGGCCCTTTTTTCTTCTTAATTCCAATGAAACTCACTAACAATACAGCTCTCTAAATATAAGTTGATGTCCCAGAGTAGGGACGTTGACAGATAGAACATGGTTAAGTGGCTCTTTGTTAAAATTTGTGGCTCCTTGACCTCCAGTTTTGCCACCAACTAGCTGTCTGACCCAGAGAAAGTCGTGTCACCTTTTAAGAGCTCTCTTTCATATTCCATAAAGAAAGGGAATTCAATCACATTATCTCTAAGACCTCTAGTGTCATTAGGAATATCGTGGTGATCACCATTAAATAAGAATGTATAAAGTGCCTGTAACTGATTATGTCAGTCTCTTTTTCAGAATCTCTGTTGACTTCCTTTTTTCTAAGCCTTGTTACTCATTGTTTGGTCTATGGACCAGTTGCTCCAACATCACATGAGAACTGGGTAGAAATGCAAAATCTCAGGCCCTCCCACACCACTGAACCAGATCCCGCGTTTTTTAAAATTTGATTTCAATACTGTTAGGTGATACAAGTTGTTTTTGGTTACATGGATAGATTGTATGGTGGTGAAGAAGTCTGGGCTTTAAGTCCAGCAGGCTTTGAGCTGCTTAGTCTTTAACCACCCCTGCCTGTGCACACTGTACCTTATAAGTGATTATTCATCCCTTTCCCTTTTCCTACCCTCCTCCTTCTGAGTCTCCAATGTCCATTGTACCATTCTCTATACTTTGCAGATCCTTAGTTCAGCTCCACTTGTAAGTGAGAACATGTGGTGTTTGGTTTTCTGTTCCTGCATTAGTTCACTTAGGATGTTGTTCTCCAGTTCCATCCAAGTTGCTGCAAAAGACATTATTTCATTCTTTTTTTATGACTGAATAGTATTCCATACCACATTTTCCTTATCCACTGATCAGTTGATAGGCATTTAGGTTGATTACCCATCTTTACAATTGTAAATTGTGCTACATTAAACGTATGATGTAGGTGTCTTTTTCATATAGCAACCTCTGTTCCTTTGGGTAGATACCTAATAGTAACATTGCTGGACCAAATGGGAGATCACTTTTAGTTCTTTGAGAAATCTCCTATACCAATTTCCACAGAGGTTTACTAATTTGCACTCCTAGTATCCCTAGATGATTCTTTAGCACCTTAAAGTCTGAGATGAGCTGGTATAAAGATTAAAGCTCAGATTCTCAGAGATGGCACAGAAAGTCCTTTGCAACCTACCTTTCCTGCTCCATTTCTGTTCCCCAGACAATACCATACCCTTGCTTCCCTCTGCCTCTGTCAGTTTCCTCTGACTTTTTCTCATTATCTTCTCCTTTCTCACTCTACTTGAACACTCCTACTCATCCATCAAAACCATCCTCTGGTGATTGATTCTCCCCTATTTCCCTTAAAAAGAGAGGATCCTTCCCCTGTGATCCCACAGCACCTTTTTTGCATTGCATCAAAATTATTTGTTTAGAATAATTATGACAATGACTTTTTGCTTCTTACCTGCCTCTTCCAGCAGGCTTTGAGCTGCTTAGTCTTACTCAACAGGGATTTATAAAGTGCTAAGCGGTAGACAAGGACTGAGCACATATCTTATTTATCTTTGTGTCTTTAGTATCTAGCACCGTTGTGGTAAATTTTACTTCATGAGTGAATATACTGCAGGGATATAGAATGTTTATAGTCAAGAAAAAGGAGGAAAGGAAGCCAACACCAATTGACTCTGTCAGCCACCATGCTGGGCATTTTCCTTTACATGTTCAAACTGAATCTTGATAACAGCTAGGAGGAGTCTGTTCTCTGTTTCTGCAGTTGAAGAAGCTGAGGCCCTAAAAGCGAGCACACTTGCTCCAAGCCACATAGCTAGAAAGGGAAGTCTTTCTCTACTCATCCGGGCCCTGCCTTTTTTTATACTAGGGTAAATAAAGAATAAAAAAGTAAAAATATTTTCTTTTACTATTTAAAAAATGACTATTTGAAAAGCTGAATACCTAACAGTGCCAGGGCTGCATTTCCACACAGCTGGAAAGAGCAGCAGTGGCCCCTCCAGAGGCCCAGAAGCTCTGCAGGCTTCTCGGGCATTGCAGATCCCTGCCTGTCTCTGCAGCCTGTAGCTGGGATGCTCGGGGATTCCAGTCATGGGGGGCCAGGTGAAATCATTGCTTTCCTTCATTGTTTCAAGAACCCACTTGTTCCTTTGGGCAAGTACAGAGTTATAGAATAGAAAGTCCATTTCAAATTGGCCAAAACGGCAAGAAAAAAGTTGTGTTATCCCACAGATGCCCTTGGCTTCACCGTGGGAATCTTCACAACACCCCCTGGCAAAAACAAACCTGTTTTATAAGGAAGAAAGTGCCTGGCCTGCTGGAGTCACAGTGGCGTAGATTATTGTCTTCTTAACAGCATTTGGGAGACTAAGTGACCCAGACTCACAGAACATTGTCTACCTGTAACAGGGTGAGCAGTTTAGTCTACCTGCCTGCTTCTCTACCAAAAATGTTTTAGAAATAACTAGGAAATTATTTTTCCAAGAGTACATATAACTCCGATCTGATTTTGAATACTGAGAGTTATATATAAAAGGCAAAAGAAAATAGAAAATCAGAAAATCTGATATGAATGTCACATCATGCCAGTTGTGAAAACAGCCTAGCCTGTGGATTCTGTCTTCTCAAGTAAAGTGAAAGTCTTTCATAGTGTAGTGCACCAGGAGAAGGAACAAGCAGCAACAGGGATTTCTCTCTGAAAAGCCACTTCAAAAAAAATTCTATTATCCTTAAACCCTAAGAGAAAACTTGTAGAGTCTACCTGCAGTTTCAGAGTTCACCCACTCTGGCCCTCAACTTGTGGTTAAAAAGAAATGAGTTTCCTGTTCTTATATAGTTTGAGTAAACTAAATGTGTAAGAATAGACCATTAGAAAATTAATTATGTTCATCCATAAAATGAAATATTATGTAGCCAGTATAGTAATACAATATCTAAAACTGTGGGGAGACTGTTCAATTTAGAATGCTAAGTGAGGCCAGATGCGGTGGCTTACGCCTATAATCCCAGCACTTTGGGAGGCTGAGGAGGGAAGATTGCTTGAGCCTGGGAGTTCGAGACCAGCCTAGGGAACATAGCAAGACCTCATCAATACAAAAACTCAAAAAATTAGCCAAGTGTGATGGTGTACGCCTATAAGTTCCAGATACTCAGGAAGCTGAGGTGGAAGAATTGCCTGAACCCAGGAATTCAAGACTACAGTGCCACTGCCTGGATAACAGAGATAGACTCCCAACTCAAAATATCTGTGTATATATGCTAAGTGGAAAACTATTATAAAAGCATATTATATGGATATACTTATACAAGAAAATAATATACTGTGGATATGTGAACAGAAAAATATCAAACTCATCTCCAGAGATTCGAGGCCAGAAACATAGCAAAACTCCTGTCTCTTTAAAAAAAAAAAAGCACATGGACCTAAAAGAAAAGAATCTGAACTGAACTCATGGGAGTTGAAATTAAGACATTAAACTGGGGTTAAATATGAGAGTAACGACAGCAAGCATGGAATTTGGTTCTAGACCACTCTCTCCTGAGGTGGCCAGTTGTTAGATGTGTCCTGGGTCTATTGGGAGAAGATGCAATGCAGCCTTTTCAGGTGAACTGACTGTGTCATTTCTCACTTGTGTTAGCCCAAGCTCCATAGGCCTGTGGAGAATAGCCCAATCTCATTGTTTCCATTCTTTACTGACTTCCTGATAATTAATGTCTAATAATGGCTTCCAGCAATGAAAACAGACCTGGATATCATGGGATATCCAGGGTGGGCAGACAGGGATGGGAACAAAGTCCCCAAGGAGAATTTTATCCAGTTGCCACCCTAACCCTGCCATTTTAGGGGCCTCTGTAGCAAGCATGGCAATTTCACCTGGCCTGCCCGTTAATGGAGCTGTCAAGCATCCCAGCCACAGGCTGCAGAGTCAGGCAGGGATCTGCGATGCCTGAGAGGCCTGTGGAGCTTCTGGGCCTCTGGAGGGGCCACCGCTGCTCCTTCCAGCTGTGTGGAAATGCAGCCCGGGCATTGTGAGGTATTTGGCTTTTCAAATACTCATTTTTTAAACAGGAAAATAAAATATTTTTACTTTTTAAAAATTAGAGGCAGAAGCTGGGCTCGGTGGCTCAGCCTATAATCCCGCGCCTTGGGAGGCTGAGGTGAGTGGATTGCCTGAGCCTGCAAGTTTGAGACCCGCCTGGGCAGGCGAGACCTCATCTCTACAAATAAATCAAAAAATTAGCCGGGCATGGTCGCGCGCACCTGTAGTTCCAGCTACTTGGAAGGCGAGGCAGAAGGATCGCCAGGAGCCCAGCAGGTCGAGGCTGCGGTGGCCGGGAGCGGCCACTGCACTCCAGTTGGGGTGACAGAGTGAGACTCCAACTCAAAAAAAAAAAAAAAAAATTAGAGGCAGGGTCTCACTCTGTTACTCAGGCTAGAGTGCAATGGTGTGATCATGGCTCATTTTAGCCTCAAACTCTGGGGCTCAAGTGATCCTCTTACCTCAGCCTCCCTACTAGCTAAGACTACAGAAGTATGCCACCACACCTGGCAATTTTTTTTTTTTTTTGACGAGTTCTTACCATGTTGCCCAGGCTGGTCTTGAACTCTTGGCCTGAAGCAATCCTCCTGCCTTGGCCTCCCAAAGTGCTAGGATTACAGGTGACAGCTACCACATTTAGCCAGAAAATAAAATTTACTATTGTAAAAGCCAAACAAACATTTAGAGGTCACCCCTTTTCAACCTCTAGTAGTTTAGAAAGGCAATCTCTAAGGACATTTTCTGGGTGACTACCACTGCCCCCCAAATTTTACCATTAGAATATTAGGATTCCTGTATGGTAGGGGCATTTTACAAGAAGCAACAAATTGCTTTTTCCTTTCTTAAAGAGACAGAAAATGCATCATCCATTAGTGCCCCTAACCTGAGTGAAATCGGCATACAAGTAGCCTGTTGCCCAACAAGGCCTGAGGGAATGTGACAGGGGAAGAGGGTGAGTGTCAGTGGAAGCATCACCCACAGAGGACATAAAACAGTGTGCAGTCATACGGGCCTACATCTGCCTGTGGGTGCAGTCAGCTCCCTAGAAAGAGGAGGCTACCAGGATAAGGCCAGACAAAGGCATTTCAGGAATGCGGGAGGGAAGGAAGGTCCAAGGGTTTTGAATGATTTATTCTTCCAGGTCCGGTTCCTGGACTCCCTTGCCAGTCTTTCTGGTTATAATCTATCAGTTCCTCTTCTGAACCCCTTATCTGCTTCATTTTTTACTTAGTCTTAGCCTTCATCCTGTTTTCCTCTATTTTAATTATATATACCATCTCCTTTACTCCATGTCATTGTGAGATTTCAAAACATGCATGTTTTGGAAAAAGCAGAACCCATGGTAATTTCATCATTACTGTACGTTCCCACATCCTCACTCCTTTTCCCAGCGTTTGCTGAGCACCCACAGTGTGCCAGGCACAGACCGGCAGTGTTAGGATCTGGGGTCAGGGGCGACAATGGAGGATGTTTGCTCCTGGTGGAAGCCTTATAACTGCATTAAAACACACCTTTTCCCAAGAGGCAGGCTCAGATCCCCTAGCTGTCTTTTCTCTGAGCTGGCTGTGGGCTGTGATTGCCTGTGTGTTCTTTGCATTTATTAATAGTATCTTTCCCTTTCATCTCTGAGTCAACTGCTTTCTATTCCCTCTCTTATTGTTCCTATTTTTGACAAATGCCCTTTGAAGTCTTTGTTTCCTAGACATTTTATTTATTTTTATTTTTGTTGTTGTTGTCTAAGGAATAAAATAGAGATGACAAGAATGTTAATAAGGTTAACAGTAAATTAGGATTCTCTGGCCCCACTGACAAAAGTGCAAAAGGCGGCCAGCTAGCACTTGGTGTTCTTGGCAATGTAACCATGGGTTCCGCAACATTGCACCCAGACTTGCAGTTTTCTTTGGGTTTCACTCTCCATCACCCATCCTCCCCACCTGTATTTGGATTGAGTGCAGATCACTTAATGCAATCTTTGAGTCCGTTTCCAGATTTTAAAATCAATATAATGTGAAAAAAAGAGCATCCGATCCTTACAAGGTCAGCGCACCTTAAACTGCAAAGTGCATACAGATCACATGGGAATCTTGTTAAAATTCAAAGTCTGACTGGGTAGGACTGAGTGTGGCTTGGGATTCTGCGTTTCTGACAAACTCGTCCAAATGCCAGTGCTACTGTTCCCCTTTTGAGAGGCAAAGTGACAAAAAGTTCCTTTCCAACTGTTAATCCTCTTCAGATGGGTTTAAGTATTCACTTGTTGTCACTAATAGTAAGTGCTAAAATTCTTACATTAAAATTGAATTTTTCCTATCTTGTAAACCCAGGAAATGGTTGTTTCTAGCCAAGTGGAAAGTGTTAAGGTCTCATTTAACTCTGCCCCCAACTGTCAGTCACTCTTTTCAAAAAAGGGCAAAATATAGTTAGATAACTTCTTTTTAAGTATTACTTGTGACAAGATTTAAGTGTAAAGCTTCTGTTGCTCACTAATAGTGTTTTGCTCATTGTAAATGGGGCACACATGGCTGAGTGGAGAAATCACCAGATTCAGAAAAACAAAAACAACCTAGGCATTACTTAGAGCAGGCTGAGAATTTCACAAACTAAATGAATTTTTACTAACAAGAGAGATCAGTTTATAGACCTGAGCATTGGCTGAATAATAACCAAAAAATGCATTTTTTCCCATTTTCCCCATGTCTTCTAGAGAAATCAACTTTTCAGTAATTGGTCAGTATGTGGATTACCTTGTGAAAGAGCAGGGCGTGAAGAACATTTTTGGTAAGTCACCTTTGGGGATGTCACTACCTGTCTCAGGCTCAGTCCTTAGAACATAAGTCTCACCTGGTTACCAGTCAACAGGTCACAGAGTCATGGTGTCACAGGTAATGATGTAGCCTGGCTAAGCTGACTCAAATTTATGAATCTGTAGGCTCCCCCATGTTAGGACCTACAAAGCACCTCAAGAGATTATCTCATTTGATGGTGTGCCAACAGATAAGGTATTGTTTTTACCCCCATCTCCAGGTGAAAGTCTGTGACTCAGATATGCTTTTTAGATCATGGAGAAGTAACAACCAAATCTCTCTTAGTAACAATTAAACCCTCTCCTTTTTTCTTAAGAATGAACTTCAGGCTGGGTGTGATTGGTTGCTCATGCCTGTAATCCCAAGCACTTTGGGAGACCAAGACAGGAGAATTGCTTGAGTCCAGGAGTTTGAGACCAGCCTAGGCAACATAGCATGACCTCGTCACTACAAAAAAAAAAAAAAATGAGCCAAGCATGGTGGCATGTACCTGCTAGTAGTCCCAGTTAGTCAGGAGGCTGGGCAGAAGGATCGCCTGAGCCCAGGAGGTTGAGGCTGCGGTGAGCCATGGTCATGCCACTGCATTCTGGGCGATAGAGTAAGATTGACTAAAAAAAAAAAAAAAAAAGAATGGACTTCATTCTGTCTTCAAACTACAAATGGAAGAAAGACTAAGTGTAACACACAAATTACAGGACTAGCTGTTATCCCCATTTATTTAAGAGACAATGAAAGTAAAATAAATCAGATCTTGACCATTTTAAGCCTAATAGGTATACTTGCCTGTGTTTGAGCTGCCCCTTGCTTGGTGTTCTGGGCTCTTGGATCTTCAGATAAGTTTTCATTCTGAGGACACTACACCTTGGCCTGAGCTACTGCTCCACCAACAGGAGACCCTCTGGAGCTGGAAACACCTGGTCATAACCAGAGCAGCTTAACATTGTGTGAAAATGTGTCCCAGGCCAGGACATGGTGTCACACTGTAGTCCCATCACTTTGGGAGGCTGAGGCTGGAGAATCGCTTATGCCCAGGAGTTCGAAACCAGACTAGGCAACAGAGCAAGACCTTTTCTCTACAAGCAAACAAACAAACAAGCCAGGCATGATAGCACACTCTCATAGTCTCAGCTACTCAGGAGGCTGAGGCAGGAGGATGACTTGAGCCCAGGAGTTTGAGGATATAGTGAGCCATGATTGTACCACTGCACTCCAACCTGGGTGACAGAGTAAGACCTGGTCTCAAAAAAAAAAGAAAAAAGAAAAGAAAAGATGTCCTGGGCCATGAGTCAAAACCAAGACCTGATTAGAACTGCTCAGCGTCCCTGTACAGCTTGAACCATGGTGGGGAATGCACATTCTTAATCCTCAAAGCACTGCAGAACTCCCCTGTGTATAGGGAGGAAGCAGAAACATTCCTATGACTGAAGCATACTTGAAGTCAAGACCCCAAAGAAGTGACAAACACACTCTTTCCAATTCCCCCTCACCTCCCCGACCTCCCCTATTCCAACCCAGTGCTCAGTGCTCAGTCTCACAGTGCTGCTATCCACATGAAGCCCCAGTAATGCATCCTGTTGCCACTGACATCTTCCTGTCATCCATTGTGAGATAATTATAGTAGAAGAAAAAGAGGAGTAGATGGGTTTTTGGAATCACACAGCTCTGGATTCACACTTAAATTATTTAGTGTGTCAGATCTCATATTGTCATCTAGAAATGAGAAGAAGAATTTCTACTTTGCCGGGTTGTTGTAAAAATAAGTAAATACACGGGAATGCTTGGCATAAGAAATATTAATATCCAGGCCAGGCACAGTGGCTCACACCTATAATCCCAGCACTTTGGGAGGCCAAGGTGAGAGGATTACCTGAGCCCACGGGTTCGAGAACGGCCTGGGCAACTTTGCAATACCTCATCCCTACAATAAATAAAAAAATTAGCCAGGCATAGTTGGCGCATGCCTGTAGCTCCAGCTACTTGGAAGGCTGAGGTGGAAGGATGACCTGAGCCCAGCAGGCCAAGGCTGTGGTGACTATGAGTGTGCCACTATACTCCAGCCTGAGTGACAGAGTGACACTCCAACTCAAAAAAATAAAATAAAATATTAATATCCTTTGTGCTTACTTATGAAATATCATTTTTAAAATGAGTTGTCCTAGAGCACTACCATCGTGTCAAACTGCAGGCAGAGGTAGTTTGAGATTCATAGTACATAAAAGCACCCGGGTAAGTAACTCCCACTGTGGCCTTCCTGACATTCCAGTGCTGGACTTTGATGCCATTTGAGCCCAGATATAGAACTGAGTTTGGAGACTGGCCTAAAATGTGGGCAGTTATCTCTGTCTTCATTCATATTTGCGTCTGTCTCTGATGGCAAGGGCAGATTTATAATCACATGTCACAATTAACCTTCCCTCTGCTTTTGCAAGGTAAAGGTAGAAAAAAAGAGTTTAAAAATGAAAATGGGCCAGGTGCAATGACTCACACCTGTAATCCCAGCACTTTGGGAGGCCAAGGCAGGAGGATTGCTTGATCCCAAAAGTTCAAGATCACCCTGGGCAACATAGCAAGACCTTGTCTCTACAAAAAGTTAAAAAATGAGTCGGGCATGGTGGCGCATGCCTGTAGCCCCAGCTACTCGGGAGGCTAAGGTAGAAGGATCTATCACCTGAGCCCAGGAGGCCGAGGCTACAATGAACCGAGATTATGCTGCTGCACTCCAGCCTGACTTAAAAAATAAAATAAAGTGAAAATGGAAACCTGGCATTTCTCCTTCCTAAATTCATTGCTATTTCCCCAGGTCCCTTCCTCTGAGGCAGGGTTTCTGACCCTGCCCTTCCTGACTCAGGGTTGGAAGAGCAGAAGTGCTCATCTGTCTCACTGACTGACTCTTTGTTTGGAACAGTGAATGGCACGACCGGAGAAGGCCTGTCCCTCAGCATCTCAGAGCGTCGCCTGGTTGCGGAGGAGTGGGTGACAAGAGGGAAGAACAAGTGAGTAGCTGCACAAGGATAAAAACACTCATGGCAAGAGCTATATTCAGAGAGCTTCCTCCCCAGATGACACAGCCTCCCTGCATTCCTGCCGGAGGTCGGTTCAGCTGGTGGGAAGATGAGCAGGGTCCAGGGATCTGACTCCTCAGTGAGGATGGCCAGATAGCAAGAGACTGCAAGGACCTCCTGGCTCCCAGAGTTTCCGACCAGAAACTGCCTCTTATCCATCTACAGGACCAGTCCCCTCTGGGTTATCTGTCCTTGAGTTGAAGGATAAGAGGAGAAGGGGATGGGAACTGACCCTGCTAGGCCCCCGGCTCTTCCACTGAACAACTCACAGCCCTTCCCTTCTTAAGATGAATACCTGAGGTGTATATCAGCCCATTACTCCTTATGGGACTTTTCTGTACATCTGACTTATTGTGCTTTTTTTTTTTTTTTTTTTGGAGTCAGGGTCTCACTCTGTCACCCAGGCTGGAGTGCAGTGGCATGATCATGACTTACTGTAGCCTCAACCTCCTGGGCTTAAGCAATCCTCTCATCTCAGCTTCCTGAGTAGCTGGGACTATAGGCAAGTTCCACCATATCCAGCTATTTTTTAAAAAATTTTTTTGTAGAGGCACCTTACTATGTTGTCTAGGCTGGTCTCAAACTCCTGAGCTCAAGCAATTCTCCCACCTCAGCCTCGCAAAGTACTAGGATTACAGGCATGAGCCATCGCACCCAGCCTCAGTGTGCTCTTTTATGGTGCTTCCTCTTGTGTTGCTGGGGTACTTTCTGTATCCCCTAAACTTCCATGTAGTGATATATTTTTGTTGTAATACCCAATTCATGCTGTAGTAAAACAGACAGGACAGTATCTATTCCATAAGCACATCCAATTAACCAAGCTCTATTTATTTATTTATTTATTTATTTTTTTTTTTTTTTGAGTTGGAGTCTCACTCAGTCGCCCAGACTGGAGTGCAGTGGCTGCTCCCGCCCATCGCAGCCTCGACTTGCTGGGCTCAGGCGATCCTTCCGCCTCAGCCCTCCAAGTAGCTGGAACTACAGGCATGTGCTACCACGCCCGGCTATTTTTTTTTTTTTTTTTTTATTTATTGTATAGATGAGGTCTCGCCAAGTTGCCCAGGTGGGTCTCGAACCCGCGGGCTCAGGCAATTCACTCACCTCACCTCGGCCTCCCAAAGCGCGGGATTACAGGCTGAGCCACCGAGCTCGGCCTCAAGCTCTATTTATTGTCAATAGACAAGTAAGGTTTTGTGTTACATACTGTGCTAGGCACCGGAAATATAAAGTAGAGCTCTGCCTTCAGGTTGCTGACCATCTACTGGGGATGTCAGATTGTGAAAACTAACACTCTGAACCTTCTGATGAATTTATAAGCAAGAAGGGAGTGATTGATGGTGTCTTAGGTGGAAGTAAAAAATTAGGGCAAAGTCCCAAGTAAGCCTGGAGCAGAGGTTGTCAGCATGAAGCCTGTGACCTCCTCCAGCTCTGAAATTGTATACCAAGTTTGAGGCATAGCCACATAGGCATTTTCTGTTGATCCACCAGCTCTCAGTTAATTTTGTCAGATCCAGGGTCCAAATCACTAAAAGGCCATGGGCTTTTAGTGACAAAAGAGGACAGCTAAGGATAAACATTAGGAACAGCACCTGAAATGAGGGATAGGGAAGTGGCAGAGACAGAAAGCCCTTGGAAGGGTAGGAGGGAGATGGGGAGTGAATCCTGTCACTGCAGCCAGAGAGGGAAATGACTTCAGAGAGCGTTGGTGTGGCAGGGACTCGTAGGGCCAGACCACCTGAGTTTGGGAACCCATGCTGGCACTTGTTAGCTTTGGGAACTCAGACATGTCACCTAACCTGTCTGTGCTCCATCCGTAAAATAGCAGTAATAATAGCACCTATCTTGCAAGGCTGTGGTGAGGACTAGAACTGTGCCTGACACATTATACTAAGTACAACATAAGAATTCATTGTAACTATATGTAGTAGATGATGTGCTTGTCATAATACTTGTCATAATTGTTAGATGCTGTGAAAAGACTGAGAAGACCACTTGGTTTGTCATGATGTAAGAAGTCACCAGTGAACTGAGAGGCCAGTTGGGTGACTGTTGAGAAATCACCCTACAGCGAGCTGCAGAAGGCAGCAGGCATGTGAAACTGGAAGTGGGGAGGGCAGCTCATCCCCATGAAAGTGTTCTGGTGAAGGGAAGGAGAGATGGAGTAGTAGGTGAGGAAGGAAGAGGCAAGACTGAGAGAAGGATAGCTGCCTTTTCTTAAAGTGGGGAAGTCTTGAGCAAACATGCAAAGACACTGCCATGGGAGAAGAGAGTAAAGACACAGAAAAGAGGCAAACTGATACCTGTGATGGAAGGCCTCAGAGGGAGGTTGAAATACGCATACAGATGCTCCTCCATTCACAACATGGTTACGGCCCAATAAACCCATCATAAATCAATTTGGTTTACAACTTACATTGAGTTTATCCAGACAAAACCCCATCATAAGTCAGAGGATGTACTGAATGCGTGTTGTTTTCACACCATCACAGAGTCAAACCATTGCAAGTTGGGGACAGTCTGTGCAACCCCAAATAGAGTAACTTTCAAACACAGCTGAAAAACTGGGAGGAAAGTGTAGATGGTGACATAGCCACACGCAGGAAAGGTAAGGACGTCTGTGGTGAAAGCTTATTTATCTTTAGTATCTCAGAATCTAAGACATCTGCCCAGAAGAAGGAGTTGGATAGAGTTTAGAGCTTGACAGGAATAGTCGAGATCTGGGGTAGCCACTGCAGAGAATGGGAAGGGAGAGTGAATTTTGATGACTAGCAGGCATATTGGAACCTCCTCCTAACCTGGGAACTTACTGGGAAGTTTGTACTTTAAAGCCCAACAGTGATAGCTGAACCCAACAGCCCAGGAAGAGGAGAAAATGGATGATTGGTTTGACCTAAGCCAGGAGAAAGGGGTAGTGAAAGGCTTAAGCAGACCATGCAAAAAAAAAACTGCTGGTGAGAGTTAAACAGGTTGCCTCCATCATTCTGGAGTATTCTGTTAGCCTTTCAAAACACAAACCTGGTTGCCTCCGAGCTAGGTCCCATTTTACCTAAGCAAGCCAAGAATCACTGGAGGACTTAGTGATTGGACAGAATCAGAACTGTGGTGTCTCTATCTCATGAGGATGGCATGTGTGTCATTCAGCGTGCCCCAGAGAATTCAATGGGCTGACTGGGTTCACAGCTGCACTTTATTAATCCCACATGAGAAGACCAGTATCACTGTGGCTTCTTTCCAGAGGGACACATGGAGTAACCTCAAAGATGAACATTGGAGTCTCAGAATAAACATCCTTTCTGGTCAAGTTCTGAGGACTTACAAGATAGAAAATCACCTTTTACAATGAATTCATTTCTCATATTACTCACATGACTAATTCCTGGTTGTACTCTTTGAAGAATCATATTGTCTTATCTCCAACCAAAAATATCTCAGAATTACACCTATCTCCATGCACGCAACATCACCAAATGCAGCAACTAAAACAATGCTTAATCAAAATAAGTACTCATACTCAAGTATTGATTAATCAGTTATTGCTTTTTAAGTTCTATTGCTTAGTTAAACCTTAAGCTATATTCTGTAGGCATTTTTTTAAAGCACTAATGATTCCAGTCTTATTCTTTTAAATACTTTTATAGCTTTATATGGCTTTTTTTTTCCAGACAAGGTTTCACTGTCACCCTGGCTGGAATGCAATGGTGCAGTCGTGGCTCACTGCAGCCTCCACCTTCTGGGCTCAAGAGATCCTCTTGCTTCAGCCTCCCAAGTAGCTAGCACTACAGGCATGAGCCACCTTGCCCAGCTAATTTTTTTTTCCTGGCCTCAAATGATTCTCCCACCACAGCCTCCCAAAGTGCTGAGATTTTAGACATGAGCCATGACATCTAGCCTAAAGCTCTATTCTTAAGGCTTAACAGTAGTAACTGCTAATATTTATTAAGCATTTACTGTATGCCACGTATCATGCTATGTTTTGCATGTATAAACTCACATAATGTTTACAACATCCCCATGAAGCAGGTACAATTATTACCTGAATTAGTCCAGGAGACTGAGGCATACTGGGGCTAAGTGTCTTACTGAGAGGTTCACCGCTAGTTAGTAACAGAGTCAGTATTCAAACTCAGGACTCTCTGGGATATAATCTCTTAATAGCTAGGTGTACCACCTCCCAGTCAGGTTTTTTTCTTAGTGCTTGATTCATCATTAGCATGTTGTTTTTTATTATAATTTACATTTTAGTTATCTACATCAATAAGTATT
The DNA here is from genome assembly GCA_963574415.1 of Tarsius wallacei. Lineage (NCBI taxonomy): Eukaryota > Metazoa > Chordata > Mammalia > Primates > Tarsiidae > Tarsius > Tarsius wallacei. Next base: position 23,188 of record CAUYQG010187118.1, read on the forward strand.
AGCCAGTGTAAGATATATGCAAAGTACTATTATGTAAATATATGCAATATCATTTATTTACAAAAACTATATGTGATATGTGACATAAATCATTGACTCTAAACATTACTAAACTGGATAACATATTTCCATTTGCGGGGGTGGGGAGGCACATAACATCAATAAGGGTACCTGACCTCAAACCAGGCAAAGTGGGAACCAAAGGGAGGCCCAAACTTTACCTGTATGATGTCCACTTGTATACCTAATCCTGAATTGTACCCCACACCTTTAAAATAAATATATATACAATATATATATTTCCATTTGAATTGATTTTTAAATGTCATATCTTTCATCACCATTTATAGGCGTGTTTATGTAAGCATGTATGCAAGACTAATTTCTACAGACCCCAGTTTGCTCACTTGTAAGATAATGAGCTTAGACTAAATTACCTCTGGGATCTTCTGCCTCTAACTTTGTGAGAGATGAATTTCATTTCTGTACATGGTCAACAGTTGTCAACATATATTTCTGTTGCTGGTAGTATGAAGGCTCCATGACACTACATAAACATACCACCTTCCCACTGGCTCTAAGTCATTGCAGGAATGGTTGTATTCCTACAGTAAAACGAAATGGAGTGCAATTTGCCTAACTTTGCCTTTAAAGACTTCTTTAGGGTTGAATCATCTCTGCTGTGAAATCACAATCATCCTAAGTGCTTTCAAATAACAACCAACCTCTCGAAAACATGACTATAGCTGAGCGTGGTAGTGAATGCCTGTAGTTCCAGCTATTTGGAAGGCTGAGGTGGAAGGATCGCAGGAGCCCAGCAGGTTGAGGCTGCGGTGGCTGGGAGCATGTCACTGCCCTCCAGCCTGGGTGACAGAGTGAGACTCCAACTTTAAAAAAAAAAAAAAAAGAAAGAAAACATGACTAGACTTTGATATCATTGGCCTACACTAAAAGGATCACCATTGGCTGAGTGCAGTAGCTCACACTGTAATCCCAGCACTTTGGGAGGGCAAGGAGGGAGGGGGGAGATCATGGGAGTTCAAGACCATCCTGGCTACATATTGAGATCCTGTATCTATAAAAAAAAAAAAAATCACAAAAATTAGCCAGCCATGGTGGCACATGTCGATAGTCCCAACTAACTCAGGAGGCCTAGGTAGAAGAATTGCGTGAGCCCAGAAGGTCTAGGCTACGATGAGCCATGATCACCTAGCCTGGGTGACAGAGTGAGACCTCAAATCAAACAAGAACAACAACAACAAAACAACATAAGTTATCTTAATTAGATTAATTTTAAATAGACCACTGTAGAATTTTACAGTCTTAAGATTGAGATTAATAAGGCAGCAGCTAAGTGCTAAAACCAGCACAAACCACAATAGTGCAGCCCTTCTGTGCATTTCTAAGCTTCAAGTGAGGTGGCAGTGTTTTCTCTTTTGTAGGCTGGATCAGGTGGTGATTCACGTAGGAGCTCTGAGCTTGAAGGAGTCACAGGAACTGGTATGTATACAGCTCTGTCCAAGAGAGACCACTCAAGGGGCCTCAATTTTTATGCTGATGTGAAAATCAACACCATATTTGCTATGTGGTGGATGCTGTGCCTGGAAAGATGAGGTGGAGGACCTTAGGGACTCACTGCCTGGAAGCAGGAACTGAGCCATAAAGAGAAGGTGATGACTACCCTGGGCTAGGAGACAGAAGCAACTTCTTCCGAGGAGAGTAAGGGTGTGTATAATTGTAGCTGAGTTTGCAAGTAAGAAGCAGAATTTTTGCCAACTGCAGTTTTCTTTGAGAAGTAGAAATCACTGCCATCTGCTGGACACGAGGGAGGAAAAAGATAAGGTGAATGCTTGAAGAGTGGCAAATGTTGTGAACTGGCTACCTTAGAGAGAGGGAGAGAGAGCTGAAACAAAAGGATTGCCCAGTGGTGCTGACAACCAACTATAGTTGTAAGTCATAAATTTGTCACACCACTATTCTACACAGGTGTGGACATTTTTTTCTAGGTGTACTCTTTAGCCAGAACATAGGAACAAGAATATAGACAATTGGATTGCCCTAGGGTTAGGGATTAGCAGGTTAGGTGGAGCAAATGAAAGGGAAGGAGTTAAAGTTTCTGCAGAAAAGCAGGTGACTGGTGGTTTTGAGGCCTGGGTGAATTGGTTAAGAAAAGAAAGCACAAAGGTGTTTAGCATTGTTTATTAGAATAAACAATGTATTCTGGACTGCTGTAAATTAATCATGTTTCCAGAACTTACATATTCTAACTCTAAAGTTTATGATGACTTGACCTGGCCCAACTTCTTCTTGGTGAGTTTTACTTGATTGTTTTTCCCTATTATTTGGATTTTTAAATGGGATATATAATATATACTTGCAAAAATTACAATTCGGTATTCTTAGGCAAGCCACAAGGGAAGATCTATTAGTAGGCTTAGTAAGTCTGGAATCAGAACTTGGGGGCTTCATTTATTCTTTTTATACTTGTCTTGCTCTTCTTACAAATCTTTTTTTTTTTTTTTCTCTCTTGAGTAGGTGTTTCACCCTGTCGCCCAAGCTAGAGTGCAGGCACACTCACGGCCACAACATCCTCAACCTGCTGGGCTCAGGTGATGCTTCTGCCTCAGCCTTCCAAGTAGCTGGAACCACAGGTGCACACCACCCTGCCCAGCTAACTTTGATTTATTGTAGAGACGTGATTTCTCCATGTTGCCCAGGCTGGTCTTGAATCCCTGGACTCAGAGAATCCTCTCACTTCTGCCTCCCAAAAGTGCTGGGATTACAGGCGTGAGCCACTGCATCTGGCTACAAAACGTTTTTAAATTAAGGTAGCATGATGTAGGGAATATTTTTTTCTTTTTCAATTGCTTTCTCCTCCAATATATAATATAAAATTTAAAATATTGTCATATAATCACATGAAAGACAATATCATCCATTAGACTGTACACTAGAATAGTGTAGGTAATCTTGGAGTGGAGATAATCCTCTAATGTAGGGATAATCTCCTGATATGGGGTAATCTTGCCAAGGAGACAATAACACTGACATATATCCATAACTCTCCATCGTATGATGCATGAATGGACACTGCCATCAGCTCTTTCTTGGGTGTTTCCTTTTCCCTGATTTTAGCTAAGGTCACTCTTCTACTCTTTCTAAACAGAGTTCTAAACAAATGAGTCAAATACATTAGATTCTGTTAATGAAATTATGCTCAGTATCTTGATTAATCTTTGGGTTATATCCCATAGACAGGGTCTCACTCTGTCACCCAGGCTGGAGTGCAGTGGCACAATCTAAGCTCACTGCAGCCTCAAATTCCTGGCCTCAAGTTATCCTCCCACCTTGGCCTCTGGCATTAGGGATCGGTTTTATGGAAGACAATTTTTCCACAGACCGGGGAGGCAAGGATGGTTTCAGGATGATTCAAGCACATTACATTTATTGTGCACTTTATTTCTATTATTATTACATTGTAATATTCATGAAATATATATTTGTATAGTAAATATATAATGTAATAATTATACAATATAAATAATATATTATAAATAATTATACATAATTACACAATAATTATGCCACCAGATGCAGCTGTACAATTGAAGTACATCAACTTACTTGCCACTCACTGATAGGTTTTAATGTGAATCTGTAACCAATTAATCTATTATGGTTTCTGTGCAGTCAAACTTCACTGCTAATGTTAATCTGTATTTGTAGGCATTCCCCAGCATTAGCATCACTGTCTCAGCTCCACCTCAGATCATCAGGCATGCGCATTTCCCATTAGGGTTTGTGCTCCTATGAGAATCTAATGCTGGCCCTGATTTGACAGGAGGCAGAGCTCAGGCATTAATGCAAGCAACAGGGAGCAGCTGTAAATACAGATAAAGCTTTGCTCGCTGGCTCACCTGCCTCTCACCTCCTGCTGTGTGGCCTAGTTCCTAACAAGGGGTTGGGAACCCCTGAGTTAGAGGACAGTCACCATATACAACTGCTTTACAGTGGGGTAGGTTTGGCTACTCTTCTAGAAATAGATACATAATGTTATAAGGGCTCAGAGAAAGGAAATGTTAATTTTTTCCTGGAGGAATTAGGGAGAACACCAGGAGCATGATATAAAATATCTTCTGTGATGCATAAAATCAATCTTTTTTTCTCAGTCTTTCTCAACTGCATTCCCAATCTGTAATACTAATTTTAAAATATGACTGTCATGTCATTGAACAGAGAAGACAGTAGTATCCAGTGAGATGAACAGAAGAGAAATTACGACAGCATGTGTCTCTAATAATAGTTATAACTTATCAAAATGAACTGCTTGTCTCCTTAGCACACTTTTTGTACTCAAATAATATGAAGTATAAGATTAAGTACACAGCTCACCTTCACTAGGGATCTCTTCTTTGCAACCTGGGATTTTCCTGACAATGACATTTATCATTAGATTTGACTAATTTTCCCACTCTGCAGTGCTGCATCAGTTGAAACATTTGCAGAACTTCTCACTGACTTAGGATCTAAGCTATAGGTAACTGTAATAAATCACTCATTCCAGTATGGTCTTGTTTCTTCCTTCAAAGGCTCAACATGCAGCAGAAATAGGAGCTGATGGCATCGCTGTCATTGCACCTTTCTTTCTCAAGCCATGGACCAAAGGTAAGTTGACAAATCTAAATGCACAGTGCTTCACATGGTCTACTTCTTCTTGGCTCCATTCAAAATATTTAATTTATGAAAGTAAAATCCTATGGACTTGAGGCTTGAAGTTTCAATGGCACAGTGTGGTTTTCTGGAATATTTGCTTTCCCTGGATCTATAAGAGAGACTGCATTAAAGCAGATCAATTCTCTCGCCAAGTCATCTGATTGAGTCATCCAAGAGATCCTGGTCAATCTGAAGGTGACTGTGTTTGGATCAAGTGTCCACTCCTGGTCCAGTCAGTTGTGTAGGGTGTCAAAATCACATGGCAAAGCATGGGACTCTTTTTCTTAAAAGAGAAAAGTGTAAGTAATGGACATTTTGAGACTATACGTTCTATTCAGTGTTGAGCAAGTGATGAATTTGAAGAGATTTCATGGAAATATTTGCTGTCTTTCCAAATATCAAAGTGTTGCTTTTTCCTTCTCACTTTTTTTTCTGTGGAAACTATTAAGTGTACTGAGTCTTCTTCATCCTTTTGATTAGCAAAAAAATACATCCATTTTGAAGAGATTAAAAACAGACAAGAAGTTATTTGCATCCATGATTAAATAAATCTGTAATAACATACAGTAGGTCAAAAACATCATGAAATATCACCTATTGTTGTTCACATAAATAAGTAAATTTAAATACTGCCAATTTGGGGATTTAAAATAAATGTTTTCAAAGTTTTTTCACATGACCTTAACAAATTTATAAGTATTTTGTAAAAGTATTCATGTAAAAACTATTCATGTAAAACACATTTTCCAAAGGAAAAACAATAAATTATACATAATAATCTGTCAGAAATATTTATTGCCATAGGCTGAATACATCATCACAGTATTCAGGTGAAGTACATAAAATTTTCTCGCTATCCAGTGGCATCCAAAGTATAAGCAGTTCTGCTGGATTTATTTCTCATCTGCAGTAATGTTGCATTTGAAGCTCACATTGGATGATGCAGGAAATCCCACTTCCTCAGTAAACCTTAGTGCACTTTCTTCTGATGTATCTAAATTTCTCCCCAAAGAGAAAAGTATCAAACTCTAGTTGAATTTTTGTGAAATGTGTCACTACTCTTACAACTTTCCTCTTGAAGCAGATGTCACTTACCTTTTCCTGGTAAAATTGTGTCTCCACAATAAATCAAAAAATTGGCCGGGCGTGGTAGCACGCGCCTGTAGTTCCAGCTACTTGGAAGGCTGAGGCGGAAGGATCGCCG
>CAUYQG010187122.1:0-10085 GCA_963574415.1 Tarsius wallacei
CCATCATCAATAGCTCAAAAAAAAACAGATGCTGGAGAGGATGTGGCAAAAAGGGAACACTTCTACACTGTTGGTGGGAGTGTAAACTAGTACAGCATCTGTAGAAAACAGTGTGGCGATTCCCTCAAGTTCTAAAAATCAACCTTCCATATAACCCCACAATCCCCCTACTGGGAATATACCTGGAAAAACTCAAATCACTCTATAAAAAAGATACCTGCATACATCTGTTTATCGTAACATTGCTCACAATAGCAAGAACATGGAACCAACCATGCTACCGATCAAAAGACGACTATATAAAAAAATGTGGTACATATACACAATGGAATATTATGCAGCCATAAAGAAGAACAAAATCATGAACTTCGCAGCAACGTGGATGGACTTAGAGTCTATAATACTGAGTGATCTTTCACAGAAACAAAGAACTGAGTATCACATATTCTCACTCATAAGTGGACCTTGAACAACTACTGTAATACCATAAAAAAAGGAATGACAGTAGCAGGAAACTGCGGGGATTTTTTTTGCAGGGGGTGGGATTGGCAGTAGTGGGAAACTGCCTGAGGAAGGGGGGCACATTATATCAACAAGAGTACCTGCACAATGAATATTTGTATACCTCACCCTGAATTATACCCCACAATTTTAAAATAAAATAATTTTTAAAAAAGAAAAATAGATGATTTAGAAAACTAATGAGCACTCATAATTTCACATTTCAACATTTCTTTTATTCCAAAGAACTTCAGTTTCCTTTAAGATTTATTACAAGGTCTTGAATCACAGTATTCTTAAAAACAACTGAGAAAATGACTTTCCCTGGGAGTTTTCTAAAGTCAAATGAGATGTTGTTACCTGCTTTCCCTACCTCAAATTACTCTTGTTTTTTTTAGATGAACAACCCAGGGAAACGCCAGCACAGTTTGGACAGATATATATAATATGAAATCAGTATTCTTCCATCAATGGTAGGCATGAATATGTTATGTACTAGCAGAGAAAAAACTGATAAGGCATCTAAACTTGCCACAATGACCCAGAACTTGCATTTTGTGAAAAGTTTCAACCATTTGCTTTTGCTTACCCTATGAAGCCTAGAATTCCACTACATTAAAGAGAGCAGAAAATATAATAAGAGCTAAATAACTAAGAAAGCTGCCTTAAGTTCCTAAGAATGTGGTGTTACATAATCAGAAAGCAACATTAATAGTGTATCTTCACAACTCTCTATGAAGGCAGGTTTTACACATACAAACACTACAACATAAAAATTAAAGGAGAGTGTAGACATGACCTCAAGAGACCCAAGAATTGTGATGACCCTTACCTCTGCACAAAACTTTAAGCTTTCCATTAGCTTTGCTTATCTCTCCATTCTTTGCTATTAATTTAATGGTCTCGAGAGCTGTCAGAGATATTTGGTAAAAGCAATTTGTCTTTCAGGATAATCTTCAACCCATTATTCAAAAATTTTTTTTAGCTTTAACCAACATAGAAGTTAAGAGGAAGGGGGTTAGGTGAGTGAATAAGCTAAGAAGCAATATACATATTTTTCAAAGGAGATATTTTAAACACTATTATCTTTATTTTGCACCAAAAACAAAAACAAAAACAAAAAACAGTAGCTGAGCTGGAAAAGGCTTGGCTGTTTGAGGCAATGGCATACTCTCCAAGACGAGTGACACAGTGGTGCGGCTCTGTGAGTTTGCTTAGCTGGGCTAGGAGCTTCCCTGCTTCACAGAAGAGCAGAAAAGAGACTTGAGAAATCACCAGAGATTAGTATGAAGATGTAAAACGATAGCCCATTCGTTTTTTTTCCTTACTTGTGTCTAGGGAAAAGACGGCTGAGACTAAATGTGGGAAAGGAATTTTTAAAACCTTTTTTCAACTTTTTTTTTGTTCTTTTATATTTATATAAATGCATTTAAAATATACTAAAAAAAACTGAAACCCACTAAGAGTTATATTATCTTTTTAACTGGTATGGAATTTTTTCTCAATTTATTTTACTTCCACTTTTTGCTTCAGGTACATTGTCTCAATCTTTGCCACAAACATTTATTGAGCAACTCCTAAGGCCCTGGAACTGTTTTAGGCACCCAGACACAATAATGAAGGGAACAAGCAAAAACCTCTGTCTTAAGAGCTTACATTCTAGTGAGAGGAGAAGAAAATAGACAATACATAAGGAAGTAAAATATATAGAAGTTCAGTGATGAAAAGCAGTGTAAAAAAAAAAAAAAGCAGAAAATGGAATTGGAGATGCTGGGTTGTACCTTTAAATAAGGTTAGGCTTTACTGAGCAAAAGAATTAAACAGAATAGCAGAAATGTGGTCAGCACTGAAGACGCAGCTATAATAGAAGTTATAGCAATTTAAGTGCTTGAAATCTGCCATATGCCAGGCATTTCACCATTTAAGTATTATGACGAGTCTGTGAGTCAGGGACTACTCTTATATTTTACATCAGGAAAAATTAAAACTCAGATCAATTAAGGAGCTTGTTTATGGTCACAGTTAATAAGTACTGGAGTTGGAATTAACACTAGTGAAAAAATAATAATATAAAGGAAACAACCAAACCACTACCAAAATACATATGTGCTCACACAGGTGCACACACATCTCATATGCATTCTTTACTAAAGCTAGTCACAGAACTGGTGGCCTAATTGTTTGGCGCAAGTTAACAACAAGATGGTGCTTCACTTTTTCTAAAGACAGGGTGGCTGTGATTTATAGGTTGGCTTTATAAGTATGTATGGTTTTTCATAATCCAGAGCATATTTTCTCATAGATGCAATATTGTACATTAGCTTTCACATAAGCCTATTTGAGTAGAATGCAACTAAATACACAGAATTTTAACGGAGAGAATGCAGTAATACTTCCTCCCTGCAAATGCATCACCCCCCTTCTCCAGCCTATTCTCACCTTCATCTCTTCCCCTCAGGATGAAAGAGCTTCCTGACCACTCCCTCATAGGGGGATCTAAGCATAAGGCACAGAGTGTGCTCCAATATGGGCCCCCTGTCCACCTCACTCCAAAAGCATGCTCTTCCCTGGTAGAATACCCTTCCACATGGATTTTGAAACATTCATACCATCTGCAATAATGCCACATGCTATGTATTTTACAAGAAAGAATTATTTTGTACTACAGGAATATGCAGTCAGAGCATAATGATCATGTTGATAGGTTAAATGTTGTTAATCTTTAAAAACCAAACAAATCAATGTTTAAAAATGAGCAATAGATTTCAAAATGTTTTGAATGTTTGTTATCTAGCTTTGAGGGAGAGATAGGACACAGAAAAACGGCATCGATAAGAAAAAATATCACAGGAGAGGAACAACAACAACAAAAAATTAAGGATGCTCCCAAGCTGAAGCTTGTGAAGAGTAACACTGTGGATTCAAGAATAACTCTGTCATGCTTATGTTGCTTCACCTGGCAAAACCAGAAACTTTAAAAAACTAATGTGTAGAGCTAAAGTAGTTTCCTTTCTTTTTTTAAGACAAACACAGAGCAGACAGAAATTAAACTGTACATGTACACTGTATATGCTTGTATACTTTCTTTTCATTAATTAGTTTAGTCTTAAACCCAAAGTAGTAGAAAATGCCAAAGAGACCAATCAACACATTATAAAAATAGTTAATTTCAGATATTTTTCTCACTGTTTACATATTTTCTTCTTTGAGATTATTCTTCACTCTTCTAATATATACAAATCAACTTTTTCTTTAAAAGTCTTAAAGTCCTGAATATTTTTAAAATAGCATACCCTCTAGAAAAAAATGCATAAATTTAAAAGGTTAAAAAGGGCTTGAATGTAGAGCCATGGGCATGGTCATGCATGTCAATGAAGGTGCAGGCAGTAGGATTACAACAGGACCAAATTCAAGGCACCATGGCTTAGACATCTGGAAGTCAAGTTTTCCTAATACAATGCAATGCTTGGAATTTCTACATGCACGTGGTTCTACATTAGCAGGGAAAAGGATGCTCAGAGCCTGGCAACAATACAGGCTTGAAGAGCTTTCTTTGCACTCAGTGGAGGAGTTGCACTTTTGTGGCACACTGTCCTGCCTTCCTCCAAAACAATGCTCCACAAAATGTCCTATGGTTACAAGTGGGGCAGCATAAGCTAACAGAAGAATAAATGAATCCAAACACACCTAATGCAATTAAAGAGTACAAAAAAAGGAGCTCAATGTAGTGTGCACCACTGGAGCTGGGGCTGGGTACAATAAGGTTCTTTTTCCCTGACTTCACAACTCCATGTACACTTTTCCTGCTATAAAACAAGATGAACCACATTCTTCTGTCCTATGAACCTATATCAGAGCTAAACTACTTAAGTATTTGTGATTCTTTTATATAATGTACAATAAAAGTGACAAGAAGTCTTTTATCATACACTTCTAACCTCAGAGAATATGAAGTGATACTTGCAGAGAGGGTACCAGAGCACAACCTGAGTTTTTAGGAGGCCCTTCCTCCTAGACTGCTGTCTTCTGAAATTCGGGACCTCAAAGCCAGTAAATGCAAATGCCTCCCAAATTTCCCTTCTGCCCCAATTTCTTCCCTTTCTAACTCAAAATGCACACTACCCACAAATGATGGCTAAGACTCTGTTTTTGTTCAGAAGCTACTAGTACTTTCATACAGATTTCAAGGTAAATCTTAAGTTGTTCAGTCTAGCTGTCTAGGTGTTCTGCTATCTGGCTCCATTCCACCTGTCTACTCTTACCTGTTAAGTGTTGAGACCAGGCCTCACAGACAAGAGGTCAAAGGGGTTCGGATACTAGTTCGGGAGTGGCAGGAGTGCACATATAAAAGTGCCTTTCTTATTATCTGGAAACCTGAAGAAATGAGTGGCAACGTTTTTCTGGTTCCTAGTCAAACCAGCATAAAGAAAATCATATTTCCAACACATTCTTGACTTTAAGTGAGATCCTTCCCCCTACAATTTACCATATCCTAAGCTGGGAAGTGTAAAATCCATATATACCAATGTGGCCAGAGAGACTACCCAAGGCCACAAGACCAGGGACATGCCAGGCTGGAAGCTAGCAACCAGCAGAGCTGCTTTTCCCCCCACCACAGGAGAAATGAAGCCAGACCTGACACACTCCTTCCAGTCATTCCTCTCTAGCCCCGCCACCCGCTCATCTTGTGATTTATAATCACTACCTGGGCACATACTTCTGGCCAGTTGCCCTCTCTGACACCTGTCCAGACCAGCCCTGCCCTCCCTAGTCTGGAAAGTATCTGATGTGGAGGGTTGAAGATGAACCCTTGGGTTCAGACCCAGCTCTGCTTCTTATCCGTAGTGCAATTTTGGACATTTTACTGAGTCTTTTGTGCCTCAGTTTCCTCATCTGTAAAAGAGGGATATTAATATTGCCTACCCTACAAGGCAACTGTGAAGACCACCTGTTAGCCACCACCATCATCATTGTATTCCGATAAGTCTCCATCCCCTTTGGCTTCCCGTTGGAACCTCTGTAAGCCACATTCCAGGGTGAAGAAAATTCCCCACTGATTTAACCTTTTGCTCAGATGTTATCTCTACTTCCTTTGAGTAATCTAGTTCCCTGGTGGTCAACTAGTTAACCTATATTCTTACTAGTACTGGTACACAACCCTGACAAATCCCAACCATTTATCAACTGTTTTTGTTTTATCTTCTACTTTAATTCCTTGGCTGCCAAAGAATGGACTTAAGTGGGCATTATAAACACATAGATGTCAATGTTAGTAAAGCATTCAATGTAGTATTTAGCCATGTCACATCTTTTTAACTAGCTTCCTTTTGAGTTCCCAACCTGCTCCTCTTGACATTCCTAGCCATTCCTCTTTCTCTTATTTCCTATCTCACCCAGAAAACAGAGGAGTCATTGGGGCATAACCTTTCTCAAATGTTTTACTCAGACAACTCTACCAGTCTTCCACCCTTTCTGCCTCGTAGTAGGAGAGGTATCCCTATTCCTTTCCTAACACCCTACTCCCAGAATTCCAGGCTCCACTGCTTTCAACCTCTTCCTCTCACCTCATAAATGTGCTCAAGTGCCCACCTTAAAAAAAAAAAAAAAACACCTCCTTCCCTCCAACTAGCATACTCCTCACTACACCACCCATCCCTCTTCACTTCACTATCAAATGTCTCAAAAAGAACAGTCTGGGTCACTGTTTACATCCTTTACCCCCAATAACTATGACCTAGCTCTTAGGAAGGTCACCAAAGACAGTTATAACTGCCAAGTTCAATATACGTCCTTGGACTATGTGCTCCTGACTTCCCTGGGTATCAACCTCACTCTCTTTCCAGGATTTGTATGACTCTGTTTTGCCCATTCTTCTCTGACCTCTATGACTGCTCTTTCTCCATTTTTTCCACTGGCACTTCTTCTTGGTTCTTCAGATTCTTCTTTTGCATTGCCTAGTATAAGGGGTTGAACAGCATCCCCCAAAAGGAGTAAGTCTTGACCCCCAGTACCTCAGGATGTGATCTTATTTCTAACTAGGGTATTTGCCAATACAATTAGTTAAGATGAAGTCATACTGGCATGGGGCGGACCCCTAGGCCACTATGATGCATATCCCTATGAGAAGAACAGGAAGAATACCATGTGGTGATGAACACAGAGATTGAATACCATGTGGTGATGAACACAGAGATTGAAGGTATGCAGCTGCAAGGCCAGGAATGCCAAAGACTGCTGGCATAACCCAGAAGCTAGGATGTGGCAAGAAGAATTTCCCTACAGGGTTCAATGGGGACATGGCCCTGCTGCCACCTTGAGCTTGGACTTCTGGCCTCCAGAATGGTGAGACAATAAATGTCTTTTGTATATGCCACACAGTGTGTGGTGCATCCTTATAGCTGCCCTACATGAGCATGCACTTCTGGTCTTTTCTCTCCTACTCTGCTACTCCCACCTGGATGACTGCATGTTAATCTTCAAGCTAACACCCTTCACTTTACTCAGCTTTTTTGCTGAAATGAGGCCCCTGTCCCTCATGTCCCTGTACCACCACCCCAGGGCTCTTGATCCATTTAGCCTGTAGGATTTATTGCCTTCTAAAAGAACATATAACCCATCAACTAGCTGGCTTCTTTACTCAGTATCACTGTCTTCCCTCAGGAACGTATTTATCAGGTCTTAACTAGTCACAAACAACTCGAGCAGTGCCTGCACAGAGAAGGTGCTCTACAAGTGTCTGTCAAGTACAATGACCTACAGCAGATTTGCAGGCTTCTCATGGCATGCCAGACACCTGCTCTGTCCCAACCAGCACATACCCTATGTTACCCAAAAGTAAAGACTTCTCAGGTCTTTATTTGAAATATTTCACAAATAAAAAGAATGAACTATTAACAGAAAAACAATCCAACACCACTGACAAAAGCAGATTGTCCAGGAGCTTGTCCAACAGAATGAAGACTAGATTCTTTTCTAGGATGTGGGCTACTCACCACCCTTTGTCATCTGGATGGCGCTGTAATCCCTCATGCAGCCGCGTCCAGTCCCAGCTGCACCACACAATTAGTCCACCAATTACTACTCCTTTTCCAAAGGCACCATGGGTATTCTAATTTCTAGGACACCTCACAGTGTGATGTTTTGTTTCACTGTCACCTTATTTACACGGTGAATTCCTGTCTAACTCATCCTTCTTCCTCCTCTATCGCTTTTTATATTATACTATCAGCTTTAGCATAAGATCTTCCTTTCTGATCCACGGACGCCCCCAAGGCAAGGCCTGCAGTTTTTCCATGTGGGTATGGGCAGCATCTCAGAAGAGGCCTGTATACAATGAACCTCTGCTGTGAGCAGCTGCTAAAATTAAAAACGATTCTTACCATAAAACATAAAGGATCAGCATCAAGAAAGACACAAAAATACACTGATGGAAGCTTTTCATATCCACCTCTTCAGAAACATATTTCATTATTTCTTTTTTCTTCATTCTCAAATGTTATCAGAAACTCTGCTTGATATATGTTTTTAGTTTGAAGTTAAAGCTAACATTAGAGCATTTCTTTTCATTTATTCTCCTGACCTCAATCATCAATGGTGGCTTCTCAAGGACAAAAAGGGAAAAGAGGTTTGTTATAACTCTTGTTTTAAAATCCAAAGACTTATCATTAGTCATGTCTAGAATTTGAGTGGATTCTTTTCTAAAAACGCTATCTCCAGCTGCCCATGTCCTATATTCTCCCACGGCCAATGGGACTGTGATGAGAAGACTCACCACCCCATGGAGCTCTGCCCACCTGTGCTGATCTACTACCTCTCTCACCACAGTTTTTCAGTGCTTGAAGAAAGGTAAGATAATAATCTTTGACATGCTTCACTCAACAACTGCTCTGCTATAGCGATGCACAGGGAAGCACGCAGAGGAAGAATGTAATAACTGGATTTATAAGTACACAGAACAGTTAAGAAATTGAATAATTTTCTTGTTTCTTTCATTTGTACACATATTCTTTGGCTCAATTTGAGACACATAAACTCACATTGTCTATTTTACTTTCTTGCTCTTCTTATATACAAAAAAGTCTGATGATCATATCCCAAACACGCACACCCTCCTTGCCAACTATCTCTCCTCAACCAAAACAAATATGGATACAATCATAAAATAAAGTCAGTATGTAAAAGTAGAAAACTATACTCTTAGGTGATATTAACATAACTTCTAAAAATAATTCTTGATGTTTCAGTTTTCCCATGAGGGAAATGATATACTATATTCCATAATCTGTAAGCTTTTAATTTTCACAAAACATCAAGAAGCAAGCCATAAATAACTCTTCAACGAACATTTGTAGGATATTTACTCAGGTTGGGCACTGTGTTGATTTTGGGAATAGAAAGATAAAGGAACCACAGATGTTGCTATTAAGGAATCTATAACATACCTGGGACAAGTATATGCAAAGAAATAATAATATTAAAATCAATTTAATGCTCAGTGAGGAGTTTGGGCAAATTATAAACACAGAAGAGGGCACTGAGCAAGTCACTGTCCTGTGGAGTCGACAGCTTCCAGGATGGGTTCACACTGAGCCATGGTAGACGGTGGGTCTTAGTGGGAAAAGCTGGATAAAGGGTACATGGAGCAAACAGGGCCCACAAAGGTAGAGAGTCTTCCACATTACAGAAAAAAGTGACCCTTCTCACTTAGTTCTCCTACTAAAAAGTCACCAAAATCACCAAAGAAACATAAATTAAGAAAATATTGATAGCAGTCCTAGAAAACAGAGATGGGCACATCCAACCAACACAAAAGTATTTTTAAACACTATATAAGCAGATTGATCAGGCAAAACTGATCTTTGCTGATATAGGATCTGGTCTTAGAGAGAAAACAACAACAAAATCAACTCCCACTCCCACCAACATTTCTATAGGTACCTGCATAACTGGTCTACTGAAGATTCTGCATCTGGAGAAATGTAAGAAACTATTATTTTTCCACCACTGCCCCCAGCCGTACCATGTCAAATACTATTCTTCCTAAGGAGAACCCTCAACCATATGTGGTTAGATCCTAGAACATCCTGGTTACTTTCTGATATCATCACTCCAGTGCCGGAGACCTGCTCCCGCAAAGTCGAGGGGTTCCCAAAGGTGGAGACGGCATCAGCGTTTGGAAAAGAGAAAAGGGGAGAGAGAAAGAGAGAGACTGGACACCTGTTAGGAGGATGCAGATGTTGTTTATTGGGAGTTACAACAGGTCTTTTATCCCCAAATTTTGCAGTCAGTCTCACATGTCTTTCACGTGAACAAAGCCAGATGAGGGGCGTCCCCCACCCACCAAATGTTCTTTTCAGGAAAGAGGAAGAAAAATCCCGTAACAGATGTTAACTTTAATCCATGAACAGACTATCCTATAAACCCTTTTCGTCATATGCTAATTCATACTAATATCAAGTTAAACGATAATCTAAAAATCCCGTAAATGCTAACCTTAATCCGTGACTGACCTATCCTATAAACCTTTCATCTTATGCTTATGCTAATACCAAGTTTAAAAGATTCTATAGAAACTTAAATACTTA
>CAUYQG010187125.1:0-15246 GCA_963574415.1 Tarsius wallacei
CACCGCCTCATTTTATTGCCCAGGCTGGCGTAGAGTGCACAATCTTGGCTCACCACAGCCTCAACCTCCTGGACTCAGCCAGTCCTTCCACCTCAGCCTTCCAAGTAGCTGGGACTACCGAAATGCACCACCACAACCAGCTCATTTTTTAAATGTTCTGTAGAGACGAGGTCTCACTATGTTGTCCAGGCTGATTTCGAGCTCTCGAGATCAGGCCATCCTCCTTCCTTGCCCTCCCCAAGTGCGGCGGTTGCGGGTGTGAGCCACTGTGTCCAGTTAAATTTGATTTAAAACATCCTCTGGGGCTGGACCTGGTGGCCCACACCAGTCATCCCAACACTTTGGGAGGCCGAGACAGGAAGATCGTTTGAGACTAAGAAGTTGGAGACCAGCCTGGGCAACATAGCAAGACCCTGTCTCAAAAAAGAAAAAAAGAAAGAAAAGAAAATGAAAAATGCAGAGCATTCTCCTATCTTCATAAGATACCGCCACCCAACTCGTCAGCAAAACCACATGGAGTTTGCTTTGCTTTCTGGCCAGGGCCTGCAGCCTGGTTGCCCACGCTCCTGGGAGCAAAAACACAAAGTGGATCGGAAGGGAGGAAGGCCCTCGTTCTGCAGATGGGCGAGCCTGAGATAAGACTCAAATCCAGGCAGCTCCGAGCCCATCAGTTCAAATGCAGACACATGCATGAAGGATGCGCGCCTTCGGGTGGGATCCCTCCAGCCCCGGAGGACGGGAGCCCAGACCTGTGTGCGACGCGCGAGTCTAGTGACCTGCACACGTGGACAGTCCGTGGGTGCCTCCCCATTCCTGGCTCAAATCCCGAGAGCACTCTGATTGGACAGCTCGGCCCCCGGGCCCACCCCTGAACCAGTCCCTGAGGCCAGGGGAAATGCAATGCTCTGATGGGCTCAGGTCGCTGTCTCACATGCTCCTCCCTGGATGCAAGGAAGTGACTTTCCCACGGGACTTGTCAGAGCATTTAGATGAATGTATGGGCCAACAGACCGTACAGCGTTTCCCAAATGGCTTTGCATTTGAACAGGCACTGTGAAATGAGGAGTGTGTGATTCCGGGCCTGCCGTTGGCTGGAGCCAAATAGTGGCTACGTCCTGTATACAGAGCAGTAACTCGCCGGCTGGCTCCAGTCCTCACCACTTCTTGATGTCTAGCCCCAGCCTGCTTCACTGTAGACTTCTAAGTTTGATGCCTGGCGAGCGACTAGGTCCTAAATCCCAAAGGCATTACAGTGAGAGGATAATCCAGCAGCCCTCCACTGTGGTGTGCACTCCCTCAAAAACACACAAGCTCTGTGCACTCATCTGGGCACAAACACTCAATCATGCAAGTGCACAGGCCTGCACAACCACACGGCCGGCTTGGGATAAAAAGTGCTATCATCTAAATGTGTGTGTTCCCCCAGAATCCATATGTTGAAATCCTAACCCCAGCGTGATGGTATTAAGAGGCGGGGCCTTCGGGAGGTGACAGCAACAGAGCCTTCGTGAAGGGATTGGTGCCCTTATCCAAGAGGCCCAGAGAGACACTTTTCTATCCTGTGAGGTTAAAGTGAAACGGCAAAGGCAGGCCAGGTGCAGTGGCTCCTGCCTGTAATCCCAGTATTTTGGGAGGCTGAGGTGTGAGGATCATTTCAGCCTGGGCAACACAGCAAGACCCCATCTCTGCAAAAAGTTAAAGAGTTAGCCGGGTGTGGTAGCACACACCTGTTTAGTCCCAGCTACTCAGGAGGCTGAGGCAGAAGGATCGCCTGAGCCCAGGAGGAAGAGACTACAGTGAGCCGTGATCGTGCCCCTGCGCTCCAGCCTGGGCGACAGAGTCAGACTCTGACTCAGACAAAGTGAGAAGACAGCTGTCTGCGAGGAAGCACGTCCTCCCCAGACACTGGACAGGCTGGTGCCCCGACCTTGACCTTCAGCCTCCAGGACTGTCAGCACGACCTTTCTGTTGCTTCCGAGTCACCGGCCTAGTTTGTTACAGGAGCTGCAACAGACCAAGACACAAAGGCAGCCTGAGCCGTCATTTTCCTATGTGAGGGGCAGCCCATGCCCTGCAGGTGCTGAGGTGTTTGCTGCACCCTGAGCCGGGCTCTTGCTCAAGCTGGGGAGAGGAGAGCAGTGGCCTGACCCCGGCCCCCATACACTGCTGTCCCACCTGGACCAGCTCCGAGCCGAGAGTACCTCCCCATGCCCGCGGAAGGCTGGACTTGGGCCAGTCACCTGGCTTCGGGGCCGGAAAGACAGACCAGATGGGATGGGGTCCCAGAGGCGGGGTGCTGGGGCCAGCCTGGAAAGGGACAGAGGGGACCTCGGCCGCCAGAAGCCGCAGGGGCCGGAGGGGCCCCCAGTCCCAGGGGAGGGGCCTGGCTGGGGCAAGAGGCCAGCATGTCTCGGGCAGGCGCACCCCTGGCAGCTCAGGTAGCAGTGTTTCCCATGCGGCCTGGACACACAAGACCCTGCTCCCAGGACCCTCCCCGGGACCAGGGCCATTCCCCAGCTACAGGACCTGAGAGCACCCCTGCCCATGCTCCGCACATCCAATCACAGGGCCCCGGCTCCCACTGTCCCCCCGCCCCGCCCCATGCTAGCCATTCCTGGGTGTCACCAGGGAGGGCTGAACCGCGCTCAGTGACATGTATTATCTGGACAGGGTCAACAGACCCTCGCATCTTATCTCCAGCTTGCCAGGACCAAGAGAGTGGCAAACAGCAGCTGGCTGGCCTCCCAGGAGGGCAGCCGATAGGCCGAGGCCGCGGGCAGAGGCCTGACTGGGAGACAGAGCACCTGGAACCAGGTGGGCCCCCCACCACTCCCTCAGAGGAGTACCGGGTGGGGGGAATATCATCGTTGGCTGAAGCAATCCTGGAGAGCTTCAGGGAGGAGGCTGCACTCACACTGGACCTTGAAGAATGTGTAGGAGATAGGGTGGGATGGCTCATGCCTGTAATCCCAGCTCTAGCACTTTGGAAGACTAAGGATCACTTAAGGCCAGGAGTTTGAGACCAGCCTGGGCAAGACAGTGGAACCCCCTCATCTCTAAAAACCAAAAATCAAAAAATTAGCCAGATGTCGTGGCACATGCCTATCATCCCAGTTACTCTGGAGGCTCAGGCGAGAGGATGGCTTGAGCCTGAGAGTTCAAGGCTGCCGTGTGAGCTATGGTCGCACCACTGCGCTCCAGCCTGGGTAACAGAATGAGAACTCATTTCTAAAAAAATAATAATAATGTTTACAATTCCAAAGCATGGCAGATGGGGACAGAACTTAAGCAGAGGCAAGGAGGTGTGAGAGCCATAGTTTAGCTGCTCGCATGTGGGTTTGTACATATCGGGGTTCCCATACGCCTGTGTGACCTGGACTGGGGGGCTCAACTGCTCTGTGCCTTGGTTTCTTCGTGTGTGAGCTAGGGATAATAAGAGTACCTACCTCATGAGTCATGCCGGGTTTCCGTGGAAAGACTTCTGGATCCCACGGCCGCATGGGTGCTCTGTGGGTAAGTCCTGGCCTCTCCCCGCCCCTCCTTGCCAGGGAGGCACATGCAGGACACAGTAAGAATGAGCATTTGCCAGGCATGTCATCCCAGCACTTGGGGAGGTGGAGGCGAGAGGATTGCCTGAGCCCACGGGTTCGAGATCAGCCTGGGCAACTTGGTGACACTTCATCTCTACAGTAAATAAAAAAATTAGCCGGTGTGGTGGCAGGTGCCTGTGGTTCCAGCTACTTGGAAGGCTGAGGCTGGAGGATCACCGGAGCCCAGCAGGCGGAGGCTGCAGTGGCCGGGAGCAGCGTGCCACTGCACTCCAGCCTGGGTGACAGAGTGAGACTCGGACTCAAAAAAAAAAAAAAGAAGCATTTATGGAAAGACTGCATATGTCGGGTCCATTGTGGTAATCCTCAAACGCCCATTTTACAGACAAGAACACTGAGGCGCACAAAGGGCGGCCTTCGCTGAAGACCAGCAGGTTCGTAAGTAGGAACGCAGTCCAGGTTCAGGTCCGGCTGCATCTAGCTGTGTCTGGCTCTGTATTCTGGCTGTGCCCCATGTCCCATGTGGCTGAGAGCTCGGGGCTGGCTGCTGGGGGATCCTGGAGGGGTTCCCGGCCATCGAGGGCCACATATGGGGCTAAAGAGAGAGTGAGACCCGTTGTCATCAGGGATGCCCAGAGAGGGGAGGGCCTGGCCCGAGGTCACACAGCCCACGAGGGGCAGGAGAGAGGGCCTCAGTGGGCCCGGGTGGAACCCTACTCTCTGAGCCTGGCTGCTTGGCAGGGCTGGGAGGGGCTGGAGCACCACTGGCCAGCGTCGGGCCCCCAGGGAGGACCGGGGAGCCTTCCTGCCCAGAGCCAGCCTTCCCATAGGAGACGCTTTGCTGCCCCCTAGTGGCCCCATGAGTCCAACTCCTCCCCCATTTCCTGAGAGATGTCTCCCGGGACGGGGGAGGGGGGTGTCCCATTCCAGCCCGGACACCGCCTCCGCTGTGAGACCAACCTGGGGGGTCCCATACCCCTCCCTAACATCCCCCCACCACCCACCCCCGGAAAGACAGCTCAGATCCAAGCAATATAGAGTGATTTCGAAAATCACAGAGTTTGAGGCCAGGGACGGTGGCTCACACCTGTACCCCCAATGCTTTTGGGAGGCTGAGGCAGGAGGATCACTTGAGCCCAGGAGTTTGGGACCAGCCTGGGCAACATAGCAAGACTCTGTCTCTGCAAAAAAAATTTAAAATTAGCTGGGCATGGTGGTGCATGCCTGGTAGTCCCAGCTACCCGGGAGGCTGAGGCCGGAGGATTGCCTGAGCCCAGGAGGTCAAGGATACAGTGAGCTATGATCGCACCACTGCACTCCAGCCTGAGCCACAGAGTGAGACTCTGTCTCTAAAAAAGAAAAGAAAAAAATTACACAGTATGAACCCAGATGGGTCACATCCCAGCTGTGTCACCTGGGCGAGTTACACACCCTTCCTGTGCCTCTGTTTCCCCGTCTGCAAAACAGAGACAGTAACAATGCCTTCTACATCTGAGTACCTTTGTGAACCTTAAAGAAGAAAATGAAGCCAGACTCGGTGGCTCAGCCTGTAATCCCGCGCTTTGGGAGGCTGAGGTGAGAGGATTGCCTGAGCCCACGGGTTCGAGACCCGCCTGGGCAACTTGGCAGACCTCATCTCTACAATAAATCAAAAAATTAGCCAGGCGTGGTGGCTCACGCCTGTAGTTCCGGCTACTTGGAAGGCTGAGGCGGAAGGATCGCCGAAGCCCAGCAGGTCGAGGCAGTGGTGGCCGGGAGCGGCCACTGCACTCCAGTCTGGGCAACAGTGAGACTCCAACTCAAAAAAAAAAAAAAAAGAATAAAATGCATACACATTCCTAGAAGAGCTTCTGGTAGACTGATGGCACGGACGCTATTGGCCTCTCCTGCCCAGGCCTGAGAGGTGACAGGATGCCCCCCTCTCCTTCCTGAGGTGACAGAAGCCCTTTCAGGAGCTCAGCTCAGTTAGATTCCTGTGGAGACTCAAGGTTTCCAGCCTTGGTTTTGTTGCCCAAGATGTGTGACTTGGAGCCACTCTACGACAGAACTGGCTTCAGGGTGACTGTGTACCTCCTATGAGTTCATGGAGGTGGAGAGACAGGACCCCTGAGAGCTACAAACTCAGCTCAGAAAGGGTTTATTGGCCAGAGTTGCAGGGATCCCAAGGGAGCAGACCAGGAGGGCTTCCTGCAGGAGGCAGCCAAAGCTAAGGCACAGAGCAGCTTCCACTGCCATCCACCAGCACAGACCGCCCTTGGCCAGCCACAAGGGTGTCTGTGGGCCTCTCAGGGGCTTTGAGGCCAGGCTGAGACCCCTCACTTCTGGCCCAGCTGGGTTTTCAGAGCCTGCAGCTCCCGGCTGTCAATGCTGTTGCCTCCACACACGATGACCACAACGGAGGTCAGTGACGGGCACAGGCGGCCCTCGGCCTGGAGCCTCCCCAGAAGGCCTGAGTAGACAGCAGCCAAGGCGGCCCCACAGGCAGGCTCCACCAGCATCCGCTCGTCATCTGCCCGGGCCAGGGATGTGGGGGAAGGACCAGTCAGTGCTCAGCAGACCAAGGGCACACAGGCCCCAGCAGCGTCTCTCCAATCAGCCATTTGCCTGCTCTCCTCGCAACCCACCACTCGTCTGGTCCCTCCCGTCCATCAGCTTGGCCCTCCGTCCCTGCACCCATCCACCTCTTATCTGTCTACCAACATGCAGTCCTTGCTCCATCATCAGCCTGCCTGGCTGTCCCTCCATCAGTGTGTCCATCCATCCATCCATCCATCCATCCATCCATCCATCCATCCATCAGTCCATCAACACATCTGTCCATCAACACACCCATCCATCCATCCATCCATCCATCCATCCATCCATCTATCCATCCACACATCTGCCCATCAACACATCCATGCATCCATCCACCCATCCACCTAGTCCTCTCTCCATCATCAGCCTGCCTGCCTGTCCTTCCATCAGTGTGTCCATCCATCCATCCATCCATCAGTCCATCAACAATCTGTCCATCAACACATCCATGCATCCATCCATTCATCCATCCAGCCACACATTCATCCACCAATATACCCATCCATCAACACACTCATCCATCAACACACCCATCCATCCATCCATTCATCCATCCATCCATCCATCCATCCATCTATCCACACATCTGTCCATCAACACATCCATGCATCCATCCACCCATCCACCAGTCCTCTCTCCATCATCAGCCTGCCTGTCTGTCCCTCCATCAGTGTGTCCATCCAGCAACCCATCCATCCATCAACACACCCATCCACCCACCCAGACCTCTCTCCATCATCAGCCTGTTTCTCTGTCCATCCATCAGTGTGTCCATTCATCCATCCATCTATTTCTCTCCCCATCATTTGACTGTCTGTCCATCAATATGGCCATACATCAGTGTGTCCATCCATCCATTTCTGTGCCACTCCCCTCTCTGGCTGCCCATCCCTGACTCTGCCCCCTATTGGTTTCATGTGACAGAGTGCTACTCAGCTATCACGGCACCTCTTCCAGGAAGCCTCCCCTAACCACCTGCCCCCACCCCGCCTGGGTTGGGGACTTCTAATGCACCAGTCCTTCTGTTCACAATTACCTAGTTCCTATCCAACCAATCACTAGATTGTGAGTCCTGTGAGGGTGGGGCCCAGTGTGTCTAATTCACTGATGTGTCCCTGGAGCCTTCCTGACACAGAGTCTGGCAGAGAATGGGTACTCAGTACATATGTGTTGAGTGAATGAATGAATGAATGTGTGAGTGGGTGGAGAGGTGGGTAATGGATAGATGGATAGCAGATGGGCAGCCAGAGAGGGGAGTGGCAAGTATGAGCGCCTGGGGGCAGAGACAGCGGGGCACAACCCCTCTCCACCCCACCCCCTTCCTTCTACTCAGACTTATTGCACACTGGCCGCATACCCAGCCTCACGCTAGGTGCTGAGGAGGCAAATGAGAGAGAACATGCCCTGGCTAGGGGATCCCTGGACTCGGCAGGTCTCCGAGTCCAGGCAGGGACAGTGCTCACTCACCCAGGAACCGCTGTATGGCGCTCACAGCCTCTGCGTCTTCCACCACCTCGGAGAGGATCTTGCACTCCTGCATGCACGCCAAGGCCCGTGCAGCCACCGTCTTGGCACCCAGGCACTTGGCCACGCTGCAGGTTGGGATGGGGAGGGCAGCTCAGGGAAGAGCTGGGAATCAGGTCTCCTCCCCAGCCCTGGGCCCACCCCCGCCACGGGTGGAATAGGCTGGAACCCAGTGTAGGAAGGCACAGAGCACACGCTCAAAAGTCAGGTATCCTGGCCAGGTGTGGTGGCTCATGCCTGTAATTCCAGCAGGTTGGGAGGTTGAGGTGGGAGGATTGCTTGAGGCCAGGAATTCAAGAGCAGCCTGGGCAACATAGCAAGACCTCATATCTACAAAAAAAAAAAATTCAAAAAATTAGCCAGGTGTGGTGGTGCACACCTGTAGTCCCAGCTACTCGGGAGGTTGAGGCAGAAGGATCACCTGAGCCCAGTAGATTGAGGCTGCAGTGAGCCATGATTGCCACGCTACGGTCTGGGAGACAGAGTAAGACTGTCTCAAATAAAAAAAAAAAATCCAAATTAGAAAAGTAGAGGTCATAAAATTCTATGAATCCCAGCTTTTAAAAAATAATCAAGTTATTTCATTCCAGAAACCTCTGTTGAGGTTGGGTGTGATGGCTCATGCCTACAATTCTAGCACATTAGGAGGCCAAGGCGGGAGGATTGCTTGAGCTCACGAGTTCGAAATCAACATGGGCAACATAGTGAGACCTTGTCTCTACAAAAAAATCAAAAAAGTAGCCAGGCATGGTGGAGTGTGCCTGTAGTCCCAGCCATTCAGGAGACTGAGGCAGAAAGGATCACCTGATCCCAGGAGGTCAAGGCTCTGGTGAGCTGTGATTGTGCCACTGCACTCCAGCCTGGGCGACAGAGCGAAACCCTAACTCAAACAAAAAAAGGCAAGAAACAAACCTCTGTTGAGCACCTACTATGTGTTGGGCACACTTTCACTCATATGTAAGGATGTATACATAGGGGAGAAAACAAAGACTAAGAAATGCAGCTCAGCCTGAGCTGTATTCATCTTTGAGTGGTGGAAGGTAGGATGACATTTGGTTTTCTGTTGGTTATTGCTTGCCTACATTTTCTGCCTCATCTGCAACACACCAGAATTGCGTGTGTTCTGATGGAGGCAAGGAAGGCCTGTTTGAGGTTTAAAGGAATCACAGTCTTCATCTCCTTTTCTGGCATTGCCTTCCACCCTAGATCCACTTGACTGGGGTTGGAGTCTCAGGGCCATGAAGAGACCTTTGAGTGCCCCTGGTCCCCGCCGGCTGAGACCGGGAGGCCCGAGGGCAGCTACAACCCCTCCCCCAGGCTCCCACCAAGGCCCCTGTCTGCACCCACCTGGTGATCTCTGGCAGCGTGACCAGCCTGCCTGCCTTGACAGCTGCGTTGAAGCAGTGTGCCCCGCGGGTCTCCATGGCGACGATGGGCACGTGCTGCCAGCCCACCTCCACCAGGCCGGCCACCACCCCGGCCAGGAGGCCCCCGCCCCCGACTGCCAGCACCAGGGCACCTGGCGGCGTCCCCAGCGCTGCCTTCAGCTCCCGCACCAGGCTGGCGTGGCCTTCCCTGGGGAGGAGGGAGCAGTGTGAGGGAGGACCCGGCCCCACAGGCTCTTGGGGTAGGGGGCGCCGGGGGTGGGCTCCCACCCCCACAAATACCCAAACCCCCCATCATCCCCTCCCCACCCACAGCAAGAGGAGAGGAGATCCCTCAGCCTCCATCCATCCTCTTCAATCATTCATTCCTTCATTCGTTCCCCCTCCATCACCTCTTAAGCACCCCCTTGGACATTAGCCTGTTGAACCCCCTCCTCAACTCTGGAGAGAGGCAATGTCAGTGTGTACGGTTAGGAGGGGACCAGCATGTCACTCGGGACCTGCCTGATTTGAGCTCTGGCCTGGGACCCGGTGTCTCTGCCACTTCTTAGCTGTGTGATCTTGGGCAAGCTAGTCGACCCCTCTGTGCTTCCGTTTTCTCACCTAAAAAATGGGTCTAATAACCCCCAGCTCTGGGGCTTTGGGGAGGTTAGGCAGAATAGCGCAGGGCAGAGAGAGCCTTCAGCCATGCCTGGCCCCAAAGGCCATACTCAATGACAGGGACTTAGCTGTGTCACTTCCATTCGTGCACATAGAAACTAAAGCACGGAAGGCCGGCTGGAGTGGCTCGTGCCTGTAATCCTAGCACTTTGGGAGGCCAAGGTGGGAGGATGCCTGGAGCCTAGGAGTTCAAGACCAGCCTGGGCAACATAGCAAGACCTCGTCTCCACAAAAAAATTCAAAAAAATAGCCAGGCATGGTGGCACACGCCCGTTGTCCCAGCTACTCAGGAGGTTGAGGCAGAAGGATCACCCAACCCGGGAGGTTGAGGCTGTGGTGGCCATAATCATGCCACTGCACCCCAGCCTGGGTGCCAGAGTGAGACCTCGACTCAAAAAAACAAACACAACAGAAACGCACAAGAGGTGCTTTGCACAATGTCCCACAGTTGACAAGCAACAGGAATGGGCTCAACCCCACGCGTGTCTGGCTTTGAAGTCTCTGGGCCTCAGTTTCCCCTTCTGTCCGTGGGAGGACCGGAACCCAGTGAGGGTCTGGGGCTCTGAACATCCTGGGGGCGGGATGCCAGCCATACCAGATCAGGGGGTGGTCGAACGGGGGGACGTTCACCCAGCCATCCCTCTTGGCCAGCTCCTGTGCTCTCACGTTGGCGTCGTCCCAGACCTGGAGAGAAACCAAGGCATTTGGGAGAGCCGGGCATTAACGGGGGCTGGAGCAGAGGCCTGGGGGCTCCCTGATGGCCCAGGAGAACCCCGAGGATCAGACCCAACCCTGAGTGGGCCTAGCAGCCTCCTGAGACGGGATGCGTGAATGCCAAGTCTTCCCCGTCCCAAAGGCCCCATCCTGTCCCTAGCAGTGGGGCACCAAGCCAGGCCGGACACAGGAGAGGGCCACATGAACCCAAGCCGGCCACGCAGTGCCCACTCCTGACCACAGCAGGGAGATGCCCCTCAGATCAAGCTCCAGACAGCAACTCTCACTACAGACTGCATCCGCAAAGAGCAGTCGTCACCTAGCTGGTGACCCACTAGTTCGTTGCTAGTCACGTTTCTGCAGCCAGAGAGACAGTGTATGAGGCTGCCAGGCAACCACAGCAGGGCGGGTTCTCTTTTCTCACTGGCTTGGTGTCTGTTTCAGAGGCCTGTGTCCCACGGCCCACCCGGAGGTCACCTATAGGGCGCTCCCTGGCTGTGGGCAAGGCCGACGGCAGATTCCGAGGAGTGGACACCCCTGGGTCCCTCTGCCCATCATGAGATGGGGTGGTAGGTGAACACTGCAGCCTCCCACCCTGCTGTCGGGCAGGCCTGGGCCCCTTGGGCTGGACCCCTGCTTTCCTGAGGCGACCTGCTGCCCGTGCTTCCTCCCCCTGTGCCCCGTCTCCATGCACACAAGTGCTTCCTCATGCACCCCAGCCTCAGGGTCTGCTTCTGGGGGACACACACTAAGACAGCCGCCAGAGGGACCCCCTGCCGGCCAGCCTTGGGGGAGGGGGGGAGTGCAGGGGCAAGAGTTGAGTGGTGACAGCAGCCCCTCCCCCAAGAGAGGGGTGGAGGGCCACCTCGGCCCCTCCCCTGGGACCCCGCAGGGCCCACTCTGCACCCAGGTCTGTGCAGGGACTCGTTGGCAGGAAAGAAGCCATAGAAATGGTCTCGGTCCAAAAGGAACTTCCCACCTAGCTGGAGGAAGGAGCCTCGTTTTCCTGAGCTATTGAGATAAAAAATCAGGCCAGGCTCCATGGCTCACAAATGCAATCCCGGCAATTTGAGAGGCTGAGGGGGAGGATGACTTGAGGCCAGGAGCTCAAGACCAGTCTGGGCAGCATAGTGAGACCCCATCTCTATAAAAAAAAATTAGCTGAGTGCAGTGGTTCTAGCTATTCAGGGGGCTGAGGTGGGAGGATTGCTTGAGCCCAGGAGTTTGAGGCTGCAGTGAGCTATGACCCCATCACTGCACACCAATTTGGGAGACAGAGCAAGACCTTTCAATAAATAAGCAAACAAACACACAAATAAATAAAGATTCGAAATCGGGCAGCCCTAGATGCCTCTCACCTGGAGGTCCCCAGGCTGTCCCCTCCCTGGTTCCCTGCTTCCTCTTCCACTCATTCCCCCTTGCATTGCCCCAAAGCAGGCAGAGGGAAAATCCAGCCATGCCCCTCTCCTGCTCAAAATCCTCCCATGGCTCCCTATGCACATGAACCTCACCGACAAGCCACCTTGCCTGATCAGGCAACTCTCCCCTTCTTCAGCCTCCCCCTTCACCCGTCCTCCCTCGAAGGCTAGGCTTCAGCCGGAAGGCACCATCACTCCCCTCCCTTTCTTTCCTGGGTGGGTTTCTATTCCCCCTTCAACACCCAACTCTGGGGATCCTTTCAGGAGCCTTCCCCGGGTCCTCTCCCCAAGCCTGAGCCCATGTGTTTGGACCAGTAACCAGTCCCTCCCTCCTTCCCTCCATTAGAATCATTCACCCACACCTTTGCCATGTGGCCTTATTTTTATTTTTTGTAGAGATGGGAGTCTCACTATGTTGCCCAGGCTGGCCTTGAACTCCTAGTCTCAAGCGATCTTCCCTCCGCAACCTGAGTAGCTGGGACTACAGGTATGCACCACCATGCCCAGATTTAAAATCGATTCTTATTTTTGGATGTATTAATTTTTAAACTTTTATCATTATAATTTTTTTCCCATGTGAGTGGGCAGAGCTCATTTCCTGCCCCCGCAAATGCTGGGCTCGACTGTGTGACTTGCTTTGGCCAACAGCATGTGGCAAAACTGATGGGCCAAGGTCTTAGGAGGTGTCTTGAGTTTCCTCTCACCCCTCTTGCTACTGCCCCTGAGAAGAGCGTGCCCAGAGGCCACTGGCCATGGAAGGTGAGGGCCCCACCTGCAGACCCCTATCCTGCCCACAGTCAGAAGCAGAGCCACCCCGACCCACCCAGGCCCACGAGCACCAGAAACAGTGCTCCTCACAAGCCTCTGGTCTGGGAGCTATTTGTTATGCAGCATGACCAAGTGGCAATCAGCAGCTAAAACAAATGCCTTCCTCGGTGCCCTTGGCTTCCCCCTCACGACACCTCACACTCTGTTACCACCATCTGGTCACCTGTGTTTCTCCCCATAATAATCTCAAGTTCATGACCGCAAAGACCATGCCCTACTATCTGTGTATTTCGGGACTGTCTAGCATAGTACAGGCACAAAGTGTGTGCCCAGTGGATAGCTGTTGGGTGGATGGATGGACGGACAGATGGATGGATGGATGGATGGATGGATGGAAGGACGGACGGACAGATGGACGGATGGGCAAATGGATGGATGGATAGACAGACAAACAGCCAGACAGACGGACAAATGGATGGGTGGGTAGATGGGTGGATGGATGGATGGACAGGCGAACAGACAGACAAATGGATGGATGGATGGGTAGATAGACGAATGGGTGGAAGGACAGATGCACAGACAGGTGAGTGGGTGGGTGGATGACGGATGGATAAATGGATAGGTGGATGGATAGATAGGTGGATGGATGGATGGATGGGTGGATGAATGAATGGATGGATGGATGGATGAATGGGTGGAAGGACGGATGGACAGGAGGATGGTTGGATGGATGGAAGGGAGGAAGAAAGGACAAACAAACAGACAGGTGGGTAGGTGGGTAGGTGGGTGGGTGGATGGGTGGATGGATGGATGGGCAAATGGATGGATGGATAGATGGATGGATGAATGGGTGGAAGGACGGACGGACAGACAGGTTGATGGATGGATGGATGGGCAAATGGATGGATGGATAGACAGACATGGGCGGAAGGACAGCAGGCAGACAGGTGGACGGGTGGATGAAAGTAGGAAGAGAGAGAGGGAGGGAGAAAGGGTGATGGATGGTTAGATGGATGGAGAAAGAAAGGAGGGAGGGAGGCAGAGAGGCCAGGAGGGAAAGACGGGGGCAGGGAAGGAGGAAATAGAGAAACTGTATACATCACGTATTTGGAGACCAGCTTTTGGATCCCATGGCATGGCTTTTAGTTTTAATTTTGAGAGGTTTTAAATTTTTATTTTCTAGCTGGGCAGTGGCTCACTTTGAGAGGCCAAGGCAGGAGGATCACTGGAGGCCAGGAGTTCAATACCAGCCTGGGCAACGTTGCAAGACTTCATCTCCATAAATAAATAACTTTTAGAGATCTAATTTCCACTATTTGAATGCATTTTCCCTTCTTTCCAGAAGGGGAGAAAGATTTTACGTCTGTGTCTCTGTTTCTTTGGTAACCAAGTGAGTCAGTAATATCCCTACCCCTGGACATCTCTCATAATGGGGTGGTCTCTGAGAGACGATGTGGTCATCCTCTCTACCCTTTTTGCCTCCTCAAATGGCAAAAATGTCAAAAGTAGATGATACCAGGTGCCGGTGTGGATGTAAGAAGACAGATGCTCGCCTGCAATCTCAGTTTCTGGCTCCTCTTGGTTCCGCATGGGGCGGTCTCCTTAGGGTGGGCAGAGGCAAGACAGGAGGTCCCAGCCCTCCACATACACCACGCCTCACTCCCACTCTCATTCCTAAGTGAGGACCAGGTTCTAGCCATCGTCCACCAAAAGGACAAGGAGAGGCCAGGCACTGGCTCATGCCTGTAATCCCGGCACTCTGGGAGACTGGGAGACAAGCGGGAGGATTGCTTGAGGCCAGGAATTCAAGACCAGCCTGGGCTACACAGCAAGACCCACCTCTGTATATTTAAAGGAAAAAAAAGGAAAAAGAGACAGAATCTGTGAGGGGTGGGGTGGGTGGGGTGAGGGGCCCCCGGGTCTTTACCTTTCCGGTCAGCTGAACCTCGGCCCCCTCGTCCTGCAGCCTCCTCACCACCTGCAGGGAGGTGCCCTCTGGCAGCACAATGGTGGCAGGGATGCCCAGATTCCCGGCGGCATAGGCAGCGGCAATGCCAGCGTTGCCCCCTGTGGAAGCAGGAGCAGTGGTGCGGTGGGCAGAGTGGCATTGGCCTGTTGACATACCTCCCTCTTCCCACAATTCTCTTCAGAAGTCACTCCCTCCCCTCATCCTCCATCCCACCCCCAACTCTTCCTCCAGACACACTGAGCCCTTCAGAGAACTCAATCCCATCCCTGGTTCAGGAATGAGCACACACTCCGGCCAGGCCACAAGAGACCAATTCCAGACGGAGGCATGCCCACTGGGAAGACGTGACCCCTTTCCACTAGTGGGTAGGAGGCAAGCCTGGGTCATCTTGCTTCCAGGAGGCCTATGGGAAGATAAAGCTAATACAGAGGCAAGTGCTCCAGGAGAAGGAGAGATAAACAGGTGAGATCCTGGATCCAGCTGTGCCTGAAAGCCACCTATCCCAAGAATTTTCAGTTCTTAGAGCCTGTAGTTTAAACCTACATGAATTACAGGAAGAGGGCCAGGGGAGGACGTACTTGGGGGCTACCTCATCTGTGACCTTGAGGAGGCTGGGCCTTCAGACCAGGCCAAGCTCTGGACATCTTCAGCCAACTCCTCCTTGCCCAAGGCCCGCCCTGAGG
>CAUYQG010187127.1:0-13313 GCA_963574415.1 Tarsius wallacei
CTGTAGTTCCAGCTACTTGGAAGGCTGAGGCGGAAGGATTGCCGGAGCCCAGCAGGTCGAGGCTGTGGTGGCCGGGAGCGGCCACTGCACTCCAGTCTGGGCGACAGAGTGAGACTCCAACTCAAAAAAAAAAAAAAAAAATTCCATTTACAATGGATACAAAAATACATAGGGATAAATGTAACCAAGGGAGTGAAAGATTTGTACACTGGTAAGTATAAAACATTGATAAAAGACATTGAGAAAGATACAAATAAATGGATTATGCTCCTGGATTAGAAGAATTAATGTTGTTAAAATGTCCATCCTGCCCAAAGCAATCTACAGAGCCAATGTGATTCCTGTCAAAATGCCATTGATATTTTTCATAGAAAGAGAAAATAATAATAAAATTTGTATCAAACCACACAAGTCCTCAAACAATCAAAGTAATCTTAAACAAAATAAACAAAGATAGAGGCATTACATGAGCTGACTTTAAAATATACTGCCAAGCTATATCAAACAGCAGGGTATTGGCATGAAAACAGACATGTAGAGTAATAGAACAAAATAGAAAGCACAAAAATAAGCTTATATATTTATAGTCAATTGAGTTTTTACAAAGGTGCCAAGAACACACAAGGGAGAAAGGATAATCTTTTCAATAAATAGTGCTGAGGAAACTGAATAACTACAAGCAGAAGTATGAAATAGGACCCTTATCTCACACCACATATAAAAATAAACTCAAAATGGATTAAAAGTTTAAACATATAACATTATTCTGTAAAACTACTAGAAGAAAACACAGGGGAAAAGCTCTGTGACGTTGGTCTGGGCAAAAAATTTTTGGCTATGATCCCAAAAGCATAGGCAACAAAAGCAAAAATAGACAACTGAGAATACATCAAAATAAAAAGCTCCTGCATAGGCAGGGAAACAATCAACAGAATGAAGATACAACTTATAGAATAAAAAAAAATATTTGCACACCATGTCTGATAAGGGGTTAATACCCCAAATATGTAAGGAATTCGATAGCAAGAAAACTACATGATTAAGAAATAGGCTAAGGGCCTGAACAGACATCCCTCAAAAAATATATACAAATAGACAACAGGCTTATTAAAAAGTGCATAGCATCACTAATCATCAGAGAAATGCAAATTAAAACCACAATGAGATTCACCTCACATCTGTTAGAATGACTATTTTTGAAAAGATTAAAGATAACAAGTCTTGATGAGAATGGGGAAAATAGGTGCTCCTTGCACATTGTGGTTGGAAATGTAAATTAGTACAGCCAGTATGTAACAGTATGGAAGTCTCACAAAAATAGTTAAAACTAGAACTACCATATGACCCAGAAATTCCACTACTAGTAAACTTTTTAAACAGGAACTGACACACATTGAGTGTTACACTACAGAAATATTAATCCTTTAAATACTTATGATGATGCTAAGAGATTAAATGTGATATTATCCTATAAGAAAACTGAGGCAGAGATGTTAAGTTTTCTAAGGAAAGTTTTTGAGTAAAGAAAAGAGATGGAATTTAAATCCATGCATTTTGGTTGCAGAGTCCATGCTTTTAGGCAATATATTAATTGACTTTTCACAGTATTGCACTTTTCTTTTATTTTCAATTAAAAAAGAATTTTCTGGAATCATCAGAGTGGCAACTAATGACTTCAAAAGCCTTAGTAGCTAGCAACTTCAAAAGTTTATTTCATACTCCTGCTACTGGTCCATTGAAAGATAGCTTTAACTTTGCTCCAAGTTTTTTCCACCTTAGGACCTAGGTTGACAGAGCAACTCCTATCTGGGATATTCCTGTTATCATGGCAGAAGGAAAATAGACATCAAATACCAAATGTTGATGCTAAAATTTATTTTGAGAAATAATTTATGATACTTGCTCCTAAATTTGGTGGGTCAAAAATTGTCAAATGACAAAGCCTGCTATTAATGAGTCTGGGCAGTAAAATTCTCTCTAAAGGAAGAATATCAAACACTTGTGAGCGGTCTACTACAGTTTCAATTACTTATTACAATTTTAATGATATATTTGGTATTGTTATTTGTCTTCCTTGTTTACCTTAAAGCCCCATGTCTCCATTATTCAACACTTCATATTTGACGCCTCATATAATGTTTGGCATCTAGTAAGCATACCACATATAAAAAGAATGCATATATTCAATGATAGCCAGGCATGGGTGTGGAAAAAGCACTAATTTTGGTATCAGACACTGGGCTCCAGTCTCAATTCTGCCCTTAGTTACTGTGAAATCTGGCAAATTAGCCTTTGTAAACCTCAGTTTTTAATATTTTAAATAGAGACTATAACTATGCTTACCACATGGGACTGTTACAATGATGAAATAATGTTGCTCACAGTGGCCATGGTAACTTTTACTTGTTTACCACATATTACCCAATATAATACTCTATAAAATATAAGATACAGTGTTATTTTATAGACTACAAAGAAAAAAAGAGAGCAAGAGAGCTGACAATTAAACAATTATATAGCACCTTCAAGGTGGACGTAACTTCAGGGTTGTTAAAATGTGAAAAATGTGCATTTTTAGAATTGATAACATTTATGTATTAGAATACCAGAAACTCATACAAATGCTTTTGTTTTAATGAAGATAGTGATTTATGAATGACCATAACTCTTCTAGAAGTAAAGACTCATGTCTATCTCCAATGTGTCAAACATTGTGAGTTGCTTATATAATGCAATTGTTCTCACCCCCAACTCCTTCTTTCTGGAAAAATCCTGATTGCTTTGTGGTTCACAACGTACTCAGGGAAGGAGATACATTCTACTTTGTAGCCCCAGGGAGGTAATCATTAACTTAATTTGATCATGGTCTCAATCTCTTTACTAGTTATTGGTTTAAACACAATTATATGAACTAATTCTAGCTAGTGGGACATGAGAAAAAGTTTCTCTTCTACCTTCTGGGAGAGTTTTTCTTCCTATTTAAAGACTCCCATATGAGGAAATACCTTCCTCCTTTACTGGATAGAGATGTGTGCACATATGGTGCCTAGAACCATAACAGTTGTATTGCAACGAAATAAAGAAAAATGTTGGGACTTACAAGTGGAAGTCTCCAAATCAAAAAGTAAACTTTAGTCATTTGTTCCAAAAAAGAAGTGTATGAAATGTGACTTATAGTTGTGAGGCTAGTTTTCATTGGGGGAAACCAATATAATCCTTTGGATTTACCCTTATATTATTATTTTACTTTTCCCCTTTCTTTTTTAGCTCTATTTTAATTTATAGGAATCTGGCTATCTGGGAGAATTTGTTAAAGTAGCTGCTTCAGTAAGTGCTTGAGATCCTTTAATTCGTAAGACCATAGCTTAGAAATCTGAACCACATTGACAAATGTTGGTGGGGATGGTAAAATTTTGCAGGTTTAAAATTTTAATCTTGCTGTTGTTTGGGGAAAAGTTTAAGTAAGGATGAATGAAGATACAAACACCTATAACCTAACATTTTTTCAAGGTACAGTCATTAAAACACTCATTTATTTGTTTATTTATTTATGGATTCTGTACTGTAGACTCATGGGTTCCTGTTTTTTTCAATGTATTATTATAAACTGCTACTATCATGTTTTATTTTGATGCTCAAAAATTATCCCAGATTTGACTAGGTGGAGTCACTTCACACTAGCTTCTCTATTCTTTTGAAAAGTTCCCACCAGTTTTTGAACACTTATTTATGGTATAACGAAAAGATTTAGAATCATCCTGTTCTCTTTCGAACACAGCTCTAGATTCAGCCAGTCTTTAAAAAACTTTGGTTCATTTTAGCAGATCCTAGTGGTGTTTAGAAACCAAGTGTTTTGTGGTATTTGGAAACCAAGATCTGAACTTGTGTTCATTGCTATTGTGACATCACTGCTGTCAGTCTCTATCAGGGCACAGAGTTAGAAAACATATGTATGTGTATATACATATATGTGTATACACATATACATACATTTCTATCTATATTTATTTGTATATCATATCCATAAAATGCTGCGTTTCTGTGGTACATTCAATTTTGATTCAATACCACAGAGTTTATTCTAGTTTCCCCCTTCCACTTTCAAACTTGTGCTCTCTGACAGTGACAAACCTGGCTCTCATTATCTCAAACCTCTAAGTGTAGCCAATTTTCTGACACCACTTACCTTTCACCCCCTTTGTATATTGGGCCCAGCCATCATTGAAGTTTGAACACCCTGGGCCACCTACTTCATAGGGCTTTTGTAATGGCCTTTCATAAAGGAAAGAAAAATGGCAGTAAATGTTTATTTTTTAAATTAAGAGAAATAAAAAGGACAAAGAAGGAGAAGAGGAAGAAAAGAAACCTTTTGCACATTACATTGAAGCTTTACTATAGCCTTATAAGAAATGTACACTGATCATCTCCATTTCACTGAGGCTGAGGACTCATTCAAGGTCACATAGCTAGTTATTGATAGAGTTAAACTCAGAAAATTGATCCGTGGCTGCAGATTCAAACATGATGGTCCACAGTCTTCTATCAATCAGCCCTCACCATTATCTACACCCTGCATTTCATATATAACTTCATTAGTCTATGTGCCTACCCTCGTTGAAATTGGCTAGCACCTAACTCAAGGACAGTTTACTCCAAGTGCTAGAACTAATGTAAACAGAGAATTACATTATTATAGCTACATGTGGTGTTATAATTACATCAGAATGCAGCTCAGTCACTGGAGCATCGTATGCGCCACACTGTCGCCATATTTGCAGATGTTCAGTCTTACTTTTATTAAGCATGACAATGCCCAGCAGGATCCATTTTGTCTGATTATCCTCAAATGGAGAAGAATATTAAAAGGCAGGATAATTAAAAATATATGCCCAAACAAAGGATGTGTCTACAATTCCTTTTCTGGTGCTTTGAAATAGTTCAAATTTCTCAGCTGGCTCTCGTGCACAGAGCACTAAAAGGATGTCTTAAATTTAGACATATGTCTTCATTCTGTTTAATGTGCCAGAACAAAAACATAGCTTGAGACCACCATGAATTGATGTCTAAGTGCTGGAATGCTAGAGAACACTCGTATTTCCACAGGGCTGAATGTCATCATAGAGTTTGTGACTGCACTTTCCCCTATGAGAGCATAGCCTTCTATTTTTAAGATTTGCCTCTTACAATTCTATGCTGACATTTCTCCTTGAGTCTACATAATGATTTTCTTTTATTTGATGCAAGTTCAGATAATTCAAATCATACTTTCATTAGCAGTGCTGCCTCTATTAAGAGCAAGGGGAAGAAGATCCCACTGCTTTTCATACAAGGTAACAGGACCCCAAAAACATGTTTTAAAGATTGGAAATGCTAGATAAATTTATTAGGCTATTTCCAGGTCTGAGTGTATTTTAAAAACCCTTAAGGAAAGTAAATACATAGTCTTAGCAGTTTTGAATTGTACCAGTCATCTATTCCCTGAATGTTCAACCATGAGATTTCAACCCTTAAGAAGGTTTATTTTTGAGGTTGGAGTCACACTGGAATGTCTTCATAGGGGAAACAACTTGAAATTATGTGGTACAAAAACTGTTGAAGCAATTAAATGAATGTACCTACTCTGGAGTAGACAAAAAAAAAAAAAAATCCACACACACACACACACACACACACACACACACACACACACACAAAACCAGGGGGCATGATATTTATCTTAACATGTTTGAAAGAATGTCATGTAAGAGAAAGATTAAATTTGGGTGAGGCCCAAGTATGAACATAGGTCTACCCATGAAATTTGTGGAGATATAAAATTAATTTCAATGTAAGGAATGTTTTTCTTATGATGAAAGCTGCCTAGAGATGAAGTGATCTGTCTCATAAAGTGGGGAGTCTGCATCATAAAGGACATTCAAGAAGAAAGAACATTCAAGGAAGTATTATCACCAGGGATATCACAGCACAATGCTTCTCAAAATTTAATGTGCATATACCTGGTGTTTTGTTAAGATACAGATTCTGGTTCTGTAGGGCTGGACAGGGACTTAGATTCTGTTATGTGAGAAATATACCATCAAACCACAGACTGCCTTCTGAGTAGCAAGATTGTAGAGAAAATTAAATGAGTGAATAGTTTATTTCGTTGTAAAATGATAATATTAACTTGATTTGATAGGAATAGGAAGAAAGTAAAAAGAAAATGAAGACAATCTAGAAATCATCTTAGTACTACAGCTGAGATTTTCAGAAAATAACTGGGAAATAACCAAAAGAAATACACTATTAGAATCAAAGGAGACCTAAAGCAAAGTGAAGACCATCCCAAAGAGGGAAATTATTTGGTGAGAGCAATAGAAACAGAAAGCATTGAGAGTCCAGCATAACTTACAGAGAGCTTCCAAAGCTGGGCACAATGGTGGGCACATGTAGTCCCAACTACTTGAGAGGTTGATGCAGGGGGATCCATTGAGACTAGAAGCTTGACATCAGCCTGAGCAACTTAGTGAGATTCTGTCTTTTAATTTAAAAAGCTTCAAAAAGTACATGCATCCACTAATTTGCTATAAAGCAACTAAGATAGTGTTCAGTCAAGCAAGTGCTGAAATAAGGGGGCAAGTTCAAGAGCAGGTTTTTCCAGACCACTTTCTAAAGATAGAGACAGCATGAAGTTCTGAAAAATCTCAGCATCAGGCTGAAAAGCTTAGTAGCATTCCCTGATGATCTGAGAGGAACAGGTAGCTGAGACTCTGCTTAGGAAGTATTCGCCCCAACATCAAGAGCAACTTTCACAAACTATGATTTTCCTCTTGAAAGAAAATCTCTTATTTTCCACTATAGCAATGTTATAGAACTAAAAAGACTTAGGAACACATATGCCTTTGATTAGATGAAGAGTTTCTATAGCTCTTAGTTATCAAGCGTGCCAAGTCCAATTTGATGATTTAGATGTGGTGATAACCTAACAGGTTTTTTCTAAACACAAATGTTCCTCTCAGAACTCAACTCTTACCCCAAATTAGGGGTATCTATATACATGCATGGGCTCTTCTGTACTTATTATTCCAAATTTGAATTTTAATATGGGCTTTCAGAAAAAAGGATATTGACTTTATTTTTTTTATTTTTATTTTTATTTTTGAGTTGGAGTCTCACTCTGTCACCCAGACTGGTGTGCAGTGGCCACTCCCGGCTACTGTAGCCTCGACCTGCTGGGCTCCGGTGATCCTTCCACCTCAGCCTTCCAAGTAACTGGAACTACAGGTGCACGCTACCACACCCGGCTAAATGTTTTGATTTATTGTAGAGATGAGGTCTCACCAAGTTGCCCAGGTGAGTCTCGAACCCGCTGGCTCAGGCAATCTGCTCACCTCGGCCTCCCAAAGTGCTGGGATTACAGGTTGAGCCACCGAGCCTGGCGGATGTTGACTTTAAAAATGGCTGAGTAGCTCATTATATTAAGGATTTCACAGATTCCTGATATCTCACTGAATTTGAACTCAACCATCTGGTCTGTCCAGACCCAA
The DNA here is from genome assembly GCA_963574415.1 of Tarsius wallacei. NCBI lineage: Eukaryota > Metazoa > Chordata > Mammalia > Primates > Tarsiidae > Tarsius > Tarsius wallacei. The sequence goes on from CAUYQG010187127.1 coordinate 7,527, forward strand.
ACCTCTGCCTCTTGACCTTAACCTGAGCCTCCTGCATTTCTTTTAAAGAAAGATTTCAAATTTAATCGTTCAATTTAAATAACGGAGCTCTTTTTAATAGAAGAAAGTGATAAAAATGTTTTTAAAAAACAAAACAAAAACTATGTAGCTTCCTTAAACTCTCATTTCTATGGAGAAGCAACATATTGCTAAATTTGGTGCAATTCTTTTCATGTTGACTAGATTAAAATTGACAGCAATGATGGCTATTTGACTTCTTTGACTGAAAACAGTGAAATCATTACAAAGATGTCAACTAAAATGGATTATATTTCAAATGATACTCAGCTGGTGTAGAGAGATGTATATTAAATTTGGAGAGTGTCCAGAGAAAAGTAATGAAGAAAAGTAAGATTCAAAAATAAGACTTATGTCAAAGAAAGAACTGGGGAAGAACAATTTTGAATATTTAAAATATTTTCATGTTAATATATAGTTAATGTGGGAAATTTGCAAGATCCTGAAAAGTATAAGTGCAAAAAATATATTCACTCACAATTTACCTAAGTCAAATGCTTTTAGATAACGATTTCACATGTGTGTATAGCACTGTAAAAGAAAAAAAGAGTGATACAGATTACTTATAAGAAAAAAGCTTTTATGATGAATGTTCTTTGCTTTTGTTTTTGACATGGATAACTTAATCTTAAAAAGTTATTTTAAAAAGAAGACAATAAGGCCATTGCCTTGTTAAGCTATGGTGTGGCCATGTGCTCTTTGAGCTATGGCCAGGCCATGTTTCTTAGGTTTAGCCCTCCTCTCCTACCTTGGGGAGGTGAATCTCCTCTTTCTCTCTCTCTCCTTTTCTAATTTAGTTTTTAAATAAACTATATTTTGTAATCTAAAATAAATAAAGACAATAAATGAGCCTGAAAAATACAGAAAAACCTGACATTTTTCTTTATTTCAAAGATGTGGGGTACAATTCAGGTTTAGGTAAACAAGTGGTCATTGTATAGGTAAGAAATGAAAAATTTTTTGATGGCATATTTTGAAATCTCCATTTTTGGCAATCTGGGCCTATTTTGGTTACCTACATCTGTCTCTCTGTATCTGTAGGGAAACCATATACCTGAGTTAGCTTGGATTCTTTTCACAAAATCTTGCTATTTCAATCCAATTTGGAAGACTGATAAACTAACAATTATTTTTTAGAGGTGTGATCCAAAAGTTCCTTGGCTTAGTGCTTCTATTAAAGTTTCAAGGGAATGTACAGAGGTTTTCCCTCTGAATGCTCTCCAACTGTTTCCACTTTAACACGATTCTATTAAATGTAACACAGTATTTTGACCTTCAGCAGTTCTGTCTGATGCAAAATAAAGAGGGCATATGAGTGTGTTCATACTTAGACTGGGAAATACATAGATTTTCTAGAGTCTTTTTATAAAAATATTCAAATGTTATGTTTTATACCTAACTTCAAAAGAGGTGGTATGCAGCCCTTAAAGTACTTAATCCATTGTCCCATAAGAATAATTTTGTGAATTGTCCACATTAGCTATGATTGTAAAACATAGCAATTTTAGATCTTTTATCATCTACAGTATTGGCTTAAAATGAAGAAGGATATATATCCATACATTAAAGCTAATCCTAAGATGCGTCTGGATACTGTTTAAACATATAAAATATGCTTATTACTTTTTTTAGATATTATTTCAGAGGCAACAAGCAGAAGGACAAATATAAAATCGTAGGTGTTCTGGTTCAAACAGTGGACTAATTATAGAGATTTAATGGCTGAAAAATGTTCGTTCTTATTTGTACAAAGGTTAAATGTATGGATTGTCATGGAAAGAGCTTTCTTGGACAACATTTTTTGGAATATGAGTGCAGTTTAGAGTTTTATAATAAGGGCTAAAGACAGACCCAGGTTCTAGGACTTCAGGTGACTTAAAATCTACTCAAGAATGGAACTAGGATTGATTAACAGAAATATTTGCCAGGAAAAACAACAACACACGAATCTTATTTGGGATATCCTAACCAGATACTGAAGATTTGAGAAGAAATTGATTCTATTTAATCTAGAAATAAAGAATGACTAAGCAAGCATGTAAGATGCTTTCCTGCCAGGGGATCATTACCTGGGAATTATTATGACCATGTTTTTGTTTGTTTTTTGTTTCTGTTTTTTGAAGGATGATCAGAGTTAGACGATTATGCTTCTATCGTGTGACTCCCACTCCCCAGATCACAGCTGATTGGGTAATAATACAGCAACTTCAATCTCATCAGGTTAGGAATGAAATACATTCTGCAGACTTAAGTGCCAGTAGCTCATTTCCAGTAGCTAGGATCAAACTTGCTTTCTCATGTATCTTGAGTTGGTTTCATTGATAGAGAGACCTAGGAACTGATATACCTTGGATGAGTCCTGTGCTCCTGTATAGCTCTTTAGTTTTAGAATTCTGCTCTTCCTTCCTGTATGAGTCCGTAGTATATAAGGTGGAGATTCGGTTTATTTTCCTTTATTCAGGGTTTACTACCTTCTCAACCAATTGCTTCCAAGCTTTAGTGTACATCAAAAAATCCCTGGGAGCTTGGAAACACTGGCTATTGGGCCTCTCTTCAGAGTTTCTAATTCAGGGGGTTGGGGGGGTGGGGTTGGAAAAATGTACCATTCCCAGTTGAGGTTGATGATGCTGGTCTAGGGAACCACACTTTGTGAAACACTGATTTGCCTAGACTATCTTTTTAAACTCTCATAGAAGCAATGTGAAATGGGAATAATTATTTCCCACATTTTACAGGTAAGGAAATAGATGCTCAGATGTTAAAAGAAATTTCTTCCAAACTTCACAGGTTGGAGGAGGCAGAGCAAAAGACAATCCCCAGGTAATCAGACTCCAGAGCCAGTGTTCCTAACATAGCATCAGGCTTGCCTTGTAGCTTTGCTTGTGTTCCAGATGCCCTTTGGAACAAGGCAGTGTCTGGAAACAACTGGCAGTCAACATTCTTGGATCTTTCCTTGCTCTTGTTAACTTCTCTTTTCAACTCATATCATAAATCTTCCTTTTTTAAACTCTGGTCCCTGAGCCATATTTAATTCTGCTACAGTCTTGAATGGAGCACTTGCTTAGGGCTTCTTGGCTGCTGTCACCAAGGTTAATTAGCATCCTTATTACTTGTCACCTATATTTTCTTCTGACCTTGTAGTTTTTCTCTCTGCTGGTTATTTGTTGAGGCCTCAAGCTGTCCTGAGTCAGGCCTAGCTTGGCATCATGATCTATGTCACCCTCTGTGTTGATTTTTTTCTTTGGAAAACAACATAAACTCTTTCATACCCTTTAACCCATCAAAGATGAGTCTGATGCTCATGAAGCAGAGAAAAGGCGAGAGTTTAAAAATATTAGTGTTTCTTTAGCTTGGCTTGGCTGCCTGATGACCCTACTTGAACCTATGAAATCTTTTTAACAAAGAAGAACCTATCAGATTATCATATTTAAGTTCATACCATTGTCATTGAAGATTTTTTTGATCACCGTTGTTAGATTTCCAGATATATCAAATTATCTAAATTTAGATCTTAAATTATTTTACCCAGCTCTCAACATGTTTGTTGCTTCTAAATTGTGAATGAATGAATGACTATTCTGGGGAAGATTTTATTCTCAGATATAATTTGTATGGCCCATTTAGGAGTTTCTTTCCCCAAAGTAAATTAATATGTTGACTTTCTGGTTTATAAATTATAATCTGATTTTGTTGGCATAAATGGTTTTCTAGGGCCTGATTTAAGTTGTTATAAGTCTGAGTTGAGGTCCAGACTCTCTGTTCCTGATGATAACCCCATTTCAATGATCTACAGCTCTATTAGCAAAACATTTAACTAGTAACAAAACAAAACAAAACATCTAACTCTCTAGGGTAGTGGGTCTCAACTGTAGTTATACTTGAGAATTATATGAGAAGTTTTTAAAAATATGGATGCTTGGGCCTCATTTCAAGAAATTATACCCCTGTTTGTCTGGGTATAATGTTAGTCTGGGGTGGACCTGGACATTAATAAAGCACCCCTTTCCCCAGGTGATTCTGATACGCAACTAGGCTTGAGAAATACCCACATAGAAGATCACTTTTGCTCTATCTGAAAGTGGTAGTTATGTTTAATGTCAGTGCTGGTTAAATTTTTGGTGAGAGAAGATATAACTAAATTTTAATGTTTGCCTTTTTCTTTTCTGAAAGAGGGCTGGATTAATGTTTATTTTTCATGATAAAAAAACTGAATAGTTTTATGATAATAGTTTTGTTTTTTACATTTTTTTATTCTTACCCTAGGGTGCTGAAAAGTGGGCAAACAATTGTGACTCTCTGTCTCCACCTGGTGGAAGATATTGCTATAGTCTACAGAAAATGCCCCAATAGGAAGAGATCATTTTAAATCTCAAAAATCCAACAAAGTAGCAGTGTTGGCCACAAGCTGACCACTGATAACAAGTGTCTTTGCTGGTTGAGGTTAACAAAATTCTACGAGCCAGGCAGAATATTTACCAGTTACTTTTCTTATCTTGTTTTAAGAACCTAATTTTTATTTTACTTTTGAGCTTAAAGCCATCAACTAAGTACAGTAGAAAATGGTCTTTCTTCCTCATGATACTTTCCTTTTTGCATGAAGGATTGTTGATGTTAGGCTAAGGTCATTTGGCAGTGATCTGGGATAATTCTAATTGTATAAGAGTAACTGTTCTTTCAGTTATTAAAGATTAAGGACAATAAGCATATTATAAAATATGCATTACCTGTGGTTAACCTTAAAATTATTCATTCCCAATTATCAGTTACCTGTTACCAGTTACCAACTTAAGCAGTAATGATTGCTTTATAGTTATACAACAGGGGAGGCAGCATTGGAAGGTAGAAATGGATAATTTTAAGTGCTTGAGTGTTCAATTCATCAGCTATGTGACACTAATTTAAAAAATTAAACTTTCTGAATCTCAGCCTCCCTGTATGTAAAATGGGTAGAACACACATGTCAATTATGAACTCAATGCCTAGCCCATGGTAAATGGCCAACAAATAAATTACTGTTGATACAAACCACGGAAGTTGCCTATATTTGAGATGTGAGTACAAGAAGTAACACGAGCTTCTACAAAAATTATGGTTTACTTGAATTTATTCTATATTGATTAACTAAGAGTCTGGGTTCTGAAGTTAGATTACTATGTTTAAATAATTAGCCTTGTGCTCTTGCTTGCTTAAATTCTCTGTGCATCAACAGATGCTGGAGAGGATTCAGCAAAAAGGGAACACTTCTACACTGTTGGTTGGAGTGTAAACTAGTACAGCCTCTGTGGAAAACAGTGTGGCACTTCCTAAAAGATCTAAAAATTGACCTTTCATATGACCCCGCAATCCCCCTCCTGGGAATATACCCGGAAGAACTCACATCACTCTATGAAAAAGACACCTGCACATATATGTTTATTGCAACATTGTTCGCAGTAGCAAGAACATGGGACCAACTGTGCTGCCCATAAAAAGAGGACTGGATAAAAAAATAAGTCACATATACATGATGGACTATTATGCAGTCATAAAGAAGGACAAAATCATGAACAGTAACCTCGATGTACTTAGAGTCTATAATACTGAGAGATGTATCACAGAAACAAAGAACTGAGTACCACATGTTCTCACTCATAAGTGGATCTTGAACATTTATCGTAATACTACAAGAAAGGGATTGGCAGTAACAAGACACTATGAGGTGAAGGTGGGGCACATACCATTAATAAGGGT
>CAUYQG010187133.1:0-10928 GCA_963574415.1 Tarsius wallacei
GCCTTCCAAGTAGCTGGAACTACAGGCGTGTGCTACCACGCCCAGCTAATTTTTGATTTATTGTAGAGATGAGGTCTTGCCAAGTTGCCCAGGCGGGTCTCGAACCCGCGGGCTCAGGCAATCCACTCACCTCAGCCTCCCAAAGCGCAGGATTACAGGCTGAGCCACCGAGCCCGGCAAATGTGCATTTTTTAAACCACTAACTTTGCAGTGATTTATTATGGCAGCAATATAAAACTAACACAGTGTGTGTGTATTATATTTAAAAAGTTACTTTCTATATAAAACTGATACAAGTGGTTACTTTGCATTGGAGAAGGATTGAGGAGGAAGAAAGAAGGAGTTTTTATTTCTTATTTCTATACTTCTGTATTTAAATATTTTGCACAATAAAGATGAATTATTAAATTAACTTAGTATTTAAAAAATGATTTTGAAGTATAAAGCCAATTATAGAGACCTAATTTTTAAAAGTGTGGAGTATTTCCATTCACTCAGTATTTTCCATGTATTTAATATGAATATATAATAAGCCTATATGTATGCTTAATATGGGCCAGGCAGTGTTAGGCCTTGAGTATAGAGGAGTGAGTGAAATATTGCCCCTGGCCTGGTGGAGGTCAGAGTCTGGTGGAGAATATAAAGTAAAGCCAAGTTTGTTAATCCCTGTTTGTTAAAGGGCTAAGTGCAAGGTACTAGGCAGATAGAAAGGTCACTTTCAGAGACAAGGCAAGAGAAGTTAACACAGCAGGACACAAGCAGTGCAGTACAAGGCATGTTAAAGGTTTGAACTTCATTCAGAACACAATGGGAAGCTTTTGAAACATTAAAATAGACAGCAGCATAATTTGGCAGTTTATAAATACTAGGCTGGCCGCTATATGGAGAACACGGTGGAGAAGGGAAAGGGAGTCCTGTCTTTGCTTTATAACAATGTTATCTATATATTTATTATATTTCACATTATAAAAAATACAATGAAATGTTCTAAAATAAGACGACAGAAGTAAAGTTGAGGCAACAAACACCAGAGATATTTAGGAGGTAGTATCAACAACCTTTACTGATCTTGATGTGGGAGTGAGAAAGCAGGAGTGAGGTAGCAAGTGTCATTCACTAATGAGAGGATACAGAAGGAAAAGTAATTTTTCAGGGAGAAGATGATAATACCCATTTGGATTCACTGGGTGTGAGGTATTTCTGAGACATGTCAATGTAGATGCTGAATAGATAACTTAGTTCTGGTGTTCAGGGAAGCAATGTAGATTTTCTGTCTTATGAAGGCCTTTAATGCCACATAACAGGAAATGTGACTGATAGTAACTTGTAAAACATAGGTTTATTTTATTTTTCTTATATAAAAGCAATTCCAGAGGCAGGCAACTTCAGACGTTATTTTAGTTGCTCAAAAATGCCATCAAGGTCTCTCCTCTTTTTAGGTTTTTGTTTTATATCTAGAGAGGTTTTATTGTACATTCCTCTTACTATAAATGTGGTTGCCACATATCCAAGCATCATGTCTGAGTTCAAAGGATGAAAAGGAAAGAGGTAGTCCTAACCAATTTTCCTCTACTTTTATCCAAAAGCTGGCCAGCAGACTTCCCTAACATTTGGTTGCCTTTAAAGTGAGAGGAAGAAAGGAACAAAGACAATTAAGAAGAGTAGCTAGGTTAGTAAAACAATAAAATTAGCCCCCCAAAACGTAGGTAATATTTGCATCTATGCCACGAGGTCTAGGGAAAGTATATACAATTAGAAATCCAAGTAGCAAGAACTACAATAAACATGAACATTTAATGGTTAAACACCAAAATGTAAAAGTTTAGCTAGCAGTCTACAGAGTAGACTTGTGAGGAATGGTCAGAGAATTAAGAAGACAACTTCAAAAATCAGTGTCATAAAGGCCAAAAAAGAAAGAACATTCAAAAGAAGCAGCGCTCAACAGTATCAAGTGATGCTAAGAAATCAAGTTTAAAAAAGCTGGAAAAATTTTCATCAGAATTCAACTTTTGTGATGTTAGAAAAGGCAGCTTCAGATGACTTTATAGTGGTTTAGGCAGATTATTGAGAGCTAAAAAGTGAATGGGAGGTGAGGAATTGAGATGGAGGTGTACCAAAAACTTTCCTGAAGTTTGCTCCATGGAGATAAGGAGATGAATAGAGTTAGAGCTAGAAGGGAAGTGAGATTGAGGGATCTGTTTTCAAGATGGAAAAGAAGTGAGTATTTTTTAAAGCTTGCTAGGGAAAGAAGTCGTAAAGTGGGATATGCTAAAGTTTCAGGTAAGAGTGAATGACCGATGCAGTGAGTTTTCTGAGGAAGTGAGAAGAACAGAGGCCAAACACAGTAAAAGAGAGAAGGGAGAAAGATATATATATATATATTTTTTTGAGTTGGACTCTCACTCTGTCACCCAGACTGGAGTGCAGTGGCCGCTCCCGGCCACCGCAGCCTCGACCTGCTGGGCTCCGGCGATCCTTCCGCCTCAGCCTTCCAAGTAGCTGGAACTACAGGTGTGCGCTACCACGCCTGGCTGATTTTTTTTGATTTATTGTAGAGATGAGGTCTCGCTTGCCCAGGCGGGTCTCGAACCCGCGGGCTCAGGCAATCCACTCACCTCAGCCTCCCAAAGGCACAGGATTACAGGCTGAGCCACCGAGCCCGGCTGAGAAAGACATCTTATGTATCACATGGGATAAGGTGAAATGAAATGTACAAGGGAAGATTCAAAAAATGGAATTATCTTTCAGGGGGGCAGACCCTTTGTAGTACACACGGAATTTGTTCCTCCAGATCAAAGGACAACTAAAATTTTTATGTGGAAGTTTTGAGGATGTTGTGTCATGATTTGAAAAAGATAGAAGTTGTGGCTAACAGGTGATTGGTTCTCCTCCCATGACAATGCACCTGCCCACAACCTCACTAAGTGTTCAGTAGTTTTTGACCAAAAAAACTGTATAACCTCCATGCCCCACCCTCCCTATTCACCTGATCTGGCCCCGAGTGACTTTTTTGTTTCCCCAGATGAAAAAAGTTCTCAAAGGGAACCATTTTGCCAATGTGGAAGAGATGAAACAAACAAAAAAGCAGAAGTACTATAAGGCATCAAAATCGACAAAGTCAAAAACTGTCTTGAGCAGTGGAAAAAGTTTTTTGGTTGGTGTGTTGCACCAAATGGAGAGTACTTTAGACATGTAATCTTAAATACACAATCTTAAATGTAATCTTAAATACACAATTTTATATAAGTAGATTATGGGTTTTTGCCCCCCCCATGTACATACATATGTAAGAAAATGCATGGGAAAATTTATTTTAAATGGCTTGTCTTTGTTATGAAGGAGGAGGTGACATCTGCTAATGAGATATGGCTGGGAAGGTTTAAGACGTGCAGAAAAAACTTAAAATAGCTTCTGTGGTAAAAAAGGAAATGAGAGACGGAAAGCTGACTAGGAAAACATAATATTTATGGGTAGTTTTGAGGTCTTAATTCCAGTGTACATCCATCAATTTGTAGATATTTCATTTTGTGGAGGTATATGATATTTCTCATCACCACTTAGCAACTTGACTGTAAATTGACTTTCCAACCTAATGCCTGTATAAAATGCTACTTCAGTATCTCATTTGATCCATAGGACAGTATTCAAATCATTTCATGTGAATTAAAGTGGTAGAGGCTTAATGTTACTAAGGAATGGAGTAAACCCTGTAAGTGTGCTTTAATAATTTAGTATTCTCCTCCCTTTTTTCATTTAATATTGAGAACTGTATCATTATCTTAAAGGTAGAACAGTTTTAATACTAAGATATCTCTATATAGAATTTCTTATTGTTTCTTTCTTTAGTCTAACTCAGGAATTCTCATAGCTTCATTAGCATGAGAAAATAGACTTGCTTTCAGAGCTCTACATCCAATACTGTATAATAGGTATTTAGTCAGGTACTTTTAACTATACTTAAATTTTACTTTATTCTCTGAGTAACAGAACCACTGAATAAGGGTCGATCTCACTATCAATTCTAAAAATCCACTTGTTCTCATAAATCAGCATATTTATTTTGTAAGTCAAATTTGACATGCCTTATCTTAGGGGCTAGGAAAAAGAAGTGGAGAGCTTACAATTAAAAATGAAATTATAATGAGAAATTATTTAGGAAAAACAGAACCAGTAAAAGGTATTCATTTCTCCATTAACTAAGCTATCAATTAGCACATTTGTTGTCGGCACTCTGCTAATCATTGGAAAGTCAGCCTGCTTTATAACTCAAGGTGACAGGAACCAAAACAAATGCCTCTGCTCCCCCTGCAATGCCCATAACAGACATCACCAACTGATTCAGGACCTCTTTCCCATTCATGACAAACATGACCGCAGAACAATTACCAACACAACCCAATAGGCCACTGCTAGCCATTGATCAGTATTTGGCATGCAAGATATAATCTATTTTTCATCCCTTATCTAGTGTGCTGTATATATTCCAGAAATTAGCCTGAATACAAATGTGAAGAATATTACAGATTTTAAAAATAATTGGAGCTTTTATTGCAATCCAGAAATATACATGTTTCAATTACAGCACAGTAATTACATGTGCATGACTGTATTATAGTAATCCTTTGTCTCCTGCTTTATAGGTTATATACTAAATGTGACCATATTTTTATTTCTTTATATCCATCTCATATATTTACAAGAATGTAGAATGCCAAGTTATCAACATGATTAATGCATAGTTAAAAAATTTCCCAGAATATATTCTCTCTCTCTCATATATATATTCAAACACATAAACAAAAATCTAGGAATATATTAGGCTTTGAAAATTACTGGAAATATTTCTCAGATGTGGCTGTCTTTACTGTATGTGAAATATACTGATTGTTAAAATATTTGGTTCTGCATCTAGAACTGATGGGTGAGTTAGTATTTTTTTCCAGTGGGTCAAGGAGTTTAACCCTCACCCTTCTACTAAAGTGGAAGCCAAAAATACAAGTTTTGTCAAACTGCACCGATTATTTGACATAAGAACAGTCTTGCAAATAAGGAAATCTAGTGGATATTTTAAAAGATTACAATGAAACATGACCATCAAAAAATAATAGGTACATTACTGAACACAGAAACTATGGTAAGCAGCTCACATTTCTTGTCACAAGAAATGATCTCATTTAATTATCACAATTGCCACAAGCAATCCTGCAAGCTGTCTGTATAACCATTTCGTATAACCATTTAAAGATGAAAAACAAGTAAAGTTTAGAGTCAAGGGAAGACACCTTGTAAGTTGTAGAGCTAGGAATTAAATTCAAATAAGTCTTTGTGTAAAAATGAATAGAAAGAAATTTATTATTCAGTAAATATATCTTATATATATTCAAATGTTGGTAAAGTGCACAGCTGTGTGTTAGCGCATGTCTGTCTTGAACCTCCAAAGTTTGAACTGGTAGTCATGCCCCTCATGTACAGACTACATTCCTTATACTCCCTGGCAGCTAAGTAGAATCAAGACATTGACATGAAACTTCATGGCGTCTCAGAAGCAAAGCTCCTTGACCTAGACTTTCACTTTACTCTGTTCTGTAAGCTGGAATTTGAACGTGGCAGTGATCAAGCTCCATGCAGAAGAGGAAAGTAGCCCGGCAGTGGAGCAAGATAGAAGAAACTTGGTCCCTGAATGTGTTGGTAGAGCATTTGTGTCCTACCTGCCTGGATAACTCACTTATGGCCTGTTTGTCAGGTAACAGAAATAACCTTCCTAACCTTATTTAATTCAATCTAATCTATCACCACTCTTAAAAAATTGAGTGCTAACTAGTATGATTTATTTATTTGATTTTCTTCACACTCTACCCCCACCCACTGCTTTAATTCCAAATCTGATATAACTCTATTCACTTTTTCCCCCTAGAAGTCTCAAAAAACATAAGCACTGAAAATATATAGCAAATTATTTATGAAATGGGAGGCAATAATCACATTATAATATCATGGGACTACAGGACACAGATGCATATTCTCCAAGTTAATACAGTATTTGGCAGTTCATCTTCTTGTTCAGTTATGCTTTAACCCAGGTTATCTCATCAGTTTTTAAAAAACATCAGTTTTATTAGTACTTAGACCTTCCAGGAACATCACATCATGGGGAAGTGAAAGAGGAGTAGAATCTTCCCTTGTCTTCAATCCAGTGTGGATTCAGACATGCACAGAAATGAATACCACCATGGTGTGTATTCAATAGTAGAGAAAGGAACAAAGTCATGAGAGAATAAAGAAAGAAAAAACACTTGGTTATGTTAGAGATTTCATGAGAGTTTCACAGAACATGTAAAAAAGTGAACTGAATATTAAAAGTTAACTGACACCTAGCCCTGGAGTCCAGTTTTTAAGGCATGCTAAACACTGAAAAAAATTATGTTTTCTCTTCATCCTGCAGATGAGGTGGTATTTGGTTTATTCTATGCCTCAAATGATGTTAAAAGAAAAAAAGCTTCTCTTTTTCACTTACAAAGCTGGAAATCACTACTTTAAATATTATCCCTCATTAGGGCTTTTTATTCTACATTTAAGCTTTTAAAAATGTTTGATATAAGTCGCGGAAATTTGCAAAAATAGTACAGAGAGGTCCCATGTACCCTTCACCCAGCTTCTACCACCAGTAACATCCTAGATAACAATTGTACAATATCAAATTACTACAGAGCTTATCTAGATGGTAGCAATTTTTACATGCATTCTTGTGTGTTTGTATGTGTAGTTCTATGCAATTTTATTGCAAGTATAGATTCATGTAACTGCAACAACGATCAAGATATCAAACTCATAATCAAAAAGAACACTCACCCCTTTATAGTAGCATACTTTCCTGTCCATAACCCCTGGCAAACACCAGTATGTTTTCCATCTTAATAACTTTTTCATTTCAAGAACGTTATATAAATGAAATCATACAGTATGCATTTTTTTACAGCAATGATACAGTACAACACATGACCAATATCAAGCAGATATTGTCTCTCATCTGGCTACAGATGTTTTGGCTTTTCCTGAATGTTCCCTTGTAATGTCTGCTATTGCCACCCCTGGACTCTATTCTGCTAATCTCTGGGGAAAAATGTCAGACCAAAGGTAGTCACATCTAGTGAATCAAAGTTATGTAAGGCCACATTCTTAACCAGAAATGCTCTGAAAGTTCTTGGCACAGCTCAGTTTTCTAGTTTATATGTGAAGGGACATTTTTTCCACAGTGCATTCAGAGGGATGATGCAACTTCCTCACTGGAAGGTTTTGGCAGCTATTGGGGTTATCTTTCCATTGGAAGGCAACAAACATGTGATGATATTAATAACTAATGATGAATATTTGAAACCAGAGTGTGAGAAAAGAAAGCCAACTTGCAACAAATTACAAGCACCGACAACATGGTCCTACCTTGCCTGACGTCAGACTAGGACAAGGAGAACAGGTCACTGGTGAGCATTGTTGTACCAGGGCACATAGTGAGTTGGCAATGGGTATTTTTCTTACCTTCAGTGCAAAAACCAAGCTAGTTTCTTTGCTAATAGTGGTCTGCATGTTCATTAGGGCCAAGGGGCAGATTGTGCTCTTGCTGTGAAAAGCAAAAAGACACAAGATGAGCTTTTCTTGACTAACTCAAAACCCTCCTCACATCTTAGAATAAATACCAAATGGATTATATATCTGTATTTATATATATATATAATATTTGTATATATACAGTAAACGGTCAATATATTTAATATAAAAACATGATATATATTACATTTATACAAAGTTAATATATTTCAAATATTAAAGTCTCTTAAGAATTAATGAAAAAACTATATATTATCCAGTAGAAAACAATAAAGACTAGGCAAGCATTATAGAACACAAATATAAATGTTTTTGGAGTGCTACTTTGTGCCCAGAATAATGCTAGTACTGGAAATAACATAGACTATCTGAAGCTTACCATTTACTGGAAATATTAGTGGTATAAATATCAAAAATAAATACAACCTTACACTTGACTAAAGAAATGCCAATGAAAACAGCCAGAAATTATAATTTTAAACTGATTAAACTGCCAGTGATAAACAAAGATAAAAGAAAACAGCCAATGTTGCCTAGAATGTTTAGAAAATAGACATTTTGCAATCTACTGGCAGCTTGTTAAAAGTAATTTGTCAAAATATATTACATTTAGGTAATTATATATATGTTTATACATAAAGAGATATAGATACAAAGGTTCTTTTCATAGTATTGCTCAAAATTTCAAAAAATTCAGACAATGGAGTACTATGCACCTTTATAAACCATGATGTAAAACTGTTTTACCAGTGGCTCATACTTATAATCTCAGCACTTTGGTGAGGCCGATGTGGGAGATTGCTTGAGCCCAGGATTTTCAAATCAACCTATGCAATATAGCAGTATAGCAAGACCTTGTCTCTAAATTAGCCAGGAGTGGTGGTGTACCTGTAGTCCCAGCTACTTGGGAGGCTGAAGTAGAAGGATCACTTGAGCCCAGGAGTTGGAGGCTGAGTTCATGCCACTGCACTCCAGCTTGGGTGACAAAGTGAGACTCCAACTAAACAAAACAAAAAAACTGTTTATGTTTTAAGCCTAATGTGTATAGCTTTTTATTTGTGCAAAAACCAGATACACAAAAGTCACAGAAAAAAATGATGGCGATTTTTAATTATAAATTATATATCTGTACTTTCTTCTTTCTTTTATTAAAATTAGAATTAACATTTAATACTTGTAAAATAAAGCAATGAAGTAAAAAAAGCAAAATAAAATGCAGAAATTAGAACGGATTGTCAATTAATATACTTACGTATTCTTGAACTCTTTTTTTATTTTGTGGGTTTTCGGGGCTATTCAGGAAAGGTTATTCTAGTTTGACCCTCAAAACAACTCTATAAGCTAAGTGTTCTCTTGGCTGAGCTAAAAGATCCTCTAAAATACCCTCACAGTAGGAGTGTAAAAGGCAAAGATTTATTATCAGTAAACTAAAAGAAAGTTAATTCATGTTGAAAGCACAGGATGAGCTAGACATTGTTAGAGACACCCTCCCACTTTGGTTTTATTTTACCCTTAAGATTCACTGGATTCCCATGTGTACACTTCTTAAACCCTGTGGGGTCATTGAGAGCAGGTGGGAATTGCCAAAATCAGATTCTACACTCAAAGCATGATAAATAGACCACACAGGGAAAACTATTTCTTCTGTATTAAAAGTTGGACTGGTAGTATGTGGTCACGTGATTTACTTACTTTAGTTTTAATTGACAAATAATACTTGCATATATTATATATTTATGTGTGAAGTTTTGATATGTGTTTACATTGTAGAATTAAATCAAGCTAATTAACAAATCCATCACCTTGCACCTGCAATTTGATGTATAATGCTTCCACCAATGCTCCCTTAAGATTTAAAATATTTGCCTCAGATTTTCAGAGCGACCTTTGCAGTCTATAATAAGGAATTCCTGTTTTATAGGAACAAACACACAAGCACACTTAAGCATACTCATTCATATACAAACAAAATATACACATAAGCAAGAAAAGTTTTTACTTTTTAAAATTTATATCTCCTGTGATAGGTATAAACATCCTTAGTTAATAGCTTATAAGATCAAGTCTTGATAAAGGAAATCTCCTTGAATAACCGATTTCTGGCCGAGTTATCCAACCTAGACTAAAATCCAGATCGCTTGACTCCAAGGGCTATGCTCTCCCCACCACTTTCTTGTCACTTCGAGGGTCCACAAAGTACATCCTGACTCTGAAATTCTGAAACTTTCTGACTACTTGGAAGGGGACAGCTTCAACTTATGGAACATGTTGCTTTTTCAGAATGAAGTTTCAGAGCAAGAGGAGAGCAATTAATCAACTATAGTGTAATCACTAAGGATTCAGTAGATCTCATGTAGTAGGATCAAGTCCACTGTCATCACGCTAGGGGAGCTATGTCTATCTGTTTGTCATGTTGTGTACCTTAGTGATCTCATAAGTGAGAAACATAATTCCCAGCTCATTAGAGCACGGTTAACACAACCTTATATATTTAAATGTGTTCAAATAAACGTCTGTGGCTTTTCCTTTTGAAAAGCTTCATGTTGCATCACTAATAGAAACTGACAAAAGAATATAACTTTAGACTTGGCAAAAAGCGTAGTGGTTCTAATAGATGACAAAATTTATGTTGCAAAGTTCTTTTTTCTATGGCAAATTTTCTGAGTCATCCGGGCACTGGAACTTTGGAAAATTTCTTTTCAATAGAGCATCAAAGCAATTCTATTGCCCTCCAAGTTCTTTATAATCTACTTAAGAAAGTTCAGAAGTTTTCAGAGGTAAAACTTTCTTCTCAATTCCCATTTTCCCTGTGTTTTCTACTGTGAAGCACTGAGTGGATATATAGCACTTTACTGGTGCTGTAGTGCTCTTCTGAGGAGCCAGGGACCTTCTGAAACTCCCAAGTTTCATCATAAAGAGGATTACAATAGATTTATTGTACATAGGAAGTGAGTTATAAAGTGTTTTCTGTTAAGCATCATTTTAACAGAGACTCTCGAAAATTTGGTGCTGGTTGAAAAGAACACTCTTGCCTGAACGAACAAATTATTTTTCTGAGTCCAGATTTTCCCATAAACTCAGTCTTCCTTGAAGAGTTATCGATTTACTTCTTGGCTTATGAATCACTGGTAGGACTAAAATAATCAAAGGGAAAATTAAAAACATATACCTCAAAGTGAGCAAAGAGCTGAATCTTTTTAAAAAAATCCTTTTTGATATGACTATGGCTATAGAAAGTCCAGAAATAGCTACGTAGCCATTATTTGAATAATTTAGTTCCTGGAGTAATCAGATTCCTCCCCAGAAAAATAACAATTATTGATGAA